>JANHJO010000450.1:75082-86536 GCA_032468235.1 Pseudoxyrhopus heterurus
TATAGAGTACATACAAACTAACTCCCATCCCGGACTTCTCTTTTATATATATATATTATATGTACACTATATGTACATATATTGTAAGTATATGTAATTATATATATTTCCATATCATCAGGCGATGGGAGCACAGGTACCGTAGAGTCTACATTCCCTCAGGAAAGCCCAAGGGAACAGCAACCAACCTCTGCTTCTGAGAGACAAGTTCCCCGTCCACCTCGACCTCATCCATTACCTCCACGATTAACTATTCATGCTATTCCTGCCCCGCCTCAGGAGCTGGGACCGCCAGTGCAGGTGAGAGAACCACAGGGAAGACTACACAGAAATAAGCTTATGTGGCTTTGAAAGATTGCTCCTTGCTTATTTGTATCAGCAAAATACAAATCCTGTCTTGGATAGTTACGATGTAGTAAGGCCAAGTTTTATTTTTCTCTACAAATTTTGCAGCATATTTGCACAAAAAGAGCAATAAACATGCTCAGGATTATTGCATTTGGCATATATTTCAAAATTTAACCCTTTTAAACTAAAATATAAATGATAAAAGAATATCATTTCTGCATATTTATCCACTGGGCCCAATTTTACATAATGTTTGCAATTCATAACTCTCTCTAAAACATGTTCAGCATGAATGTTGGGCTATGTAGAGATTTTTTCCTTACGTTAGTGTAGGTGGATTAAGAGCTAGATACTTAGGTTAGGATAGAGAGAGATAGAGTTTTTAATTAAGCTGTAAGATCAAGTTACTCAGTATTCTTTATAGCAATGTGAAATTGAGCTCAAATTTCCTAGTTGTAAATGCAATCCCATGTAGCCCTATTCAGAAAGAACTCCTATTGAGTCCAACAAGATTCAGTAAGCAATCTGTTACAAGCGTAAATGGGCAGTCTGGAGCCCTCCAAATGTTTTTGCACCGTCATCATCCTCACCAGCACAGGTAGTAGTCACTGGAGCCCAACAAAATAATAGTGGAGGACCAAAGATTGTCTGGGGTTGATGTCTGGGGTTGTATCCTGTCCACTGCTCTTACATACTGCTGTTTTAGCTTTAGTTTTATTCTGGCTATTCTCCTTCCCCAATTCAGATATATTAAGTTAAGTTTTCCTAAGTTTCTAAATTGCCTAACCCCAGTGGGTCTATCCCAAACACATCTCTGGACCTTTGCTCTATGCCTTCATGCTATCTCTCCTAAATGCATCACCATCTCCAAAAGGAATGGTACTATTTACGGATAAAGGAGAAACAACTCACCTCTCCTCTTGCTTCCTTTCCCATTAGAATAGATAATAGAATAGAATAACAAGAGTTGGAAGGGACCTTGGAGGTCTTCTAGTCCAACCCTCTATTTAGGCAGGAAGTCCTATACCATTTCAGACAAATGGTTATCCAATCTCTTCTTAAAAACTTCCAGTGTTGGAGCATTCACAACTTCTGGAGGCAAGTTGTTCCACTGATCAATTGTTCTAACTGTCCGGAAATTTCTCCTTCATTCTAAGTTGCTTCTCTCCTTGATTAGTTTCCATCTATTGCTTCTTGTCCTGCCATCAGGTGCTTTAGAGAATAGCTTGACTCCCTCATTAGACGATGTGGATTTGATTAGATTAGATTATTTATTTTGTGCAATTAATCTATATGATTTAAAAGAGTGGTCAAGAGGAATTTCATTAAGGTAGACCTTTAAAGATAGAATGTTCTAGAATGAGATTTTAAAGTGAACCAAACTAACCATGATTTTTTGGTTTAGAGACTGAATGTTGTATAGTGTAGCTTTTAGATTTTCTGGATGTTACATTCCTCCTCACCAGAAAAGAAATCCTTAAAATGCCTACAAATGCTTATTTTAAGCAGAAATATATATTTTAAATGCTAATGTTGAGAATGTGTTTCTGAGAAAATACATTAGAATTCATAGTCAAGTGTAATAGCAGATTAGCAGGAAAATTGATTCAAAAATAAGCATTTGCAGAATTGACAATGGCTGACTTCATACTTGCATTCTGTCATTTCTTGGAAAAGCAATAACCAATATAACACTGAACCATAAATCATTGTTAAATCAACCAAGTCACATTTTGGCTTAGCACAATGGAAGAGTCTGATTGGTCTCAAAACAGAACAATCTTCCCAACTCTATATTTTGAAAAACGGGCATTTTCTACTGAAATCGCTGAAACATTTTTAAATTTTTCTTGGCTATATAGAGGATACAAATGACTCGGAGGCAGTCTGTGGGACGTGGACTCCAACTAACTCCGGGCATAGGTGGCATGGTAAGTAATGATCTGCTTCCTTGCACTGTTAAAGGATCTTATTGAAAGGCAGAAGTCTTCTTTGAAATATGTTCCATTTTGATTGAATTAAAAATAGTATGTGTTTGATTAAAAATAATGAAACAGGCTTTGTAACAAAGAGTGTTCTGTCCCAGGTTACTCAAAGACGCTCCAAGCCAGCTCTTAAAGCTTTTATTAAACAAAACACAGACTGTCTCTGTTATCAAAAATGGCAAATGTCCAAACCTGTAATTAGTTCTGGGCAAGCTGCCAACTAGATAGGAATTCCACAGATACTTGCGAACACGCAGTTCTCAAGACAAAAGCAGGAAGAATATCCAAGAACACGAGCCAAAACAAACAAGTTGTTCCCTGCAAATGCCACTCCCCACTCGCACCTCTTTATGCCTTAGGGGAGTGCCATTCACCGGTCACCTGTGGCCTGGCTTCTCCATTGGCCCCTTTTCCTCCTCTGTTCTTGTCTACTAATTAGTCTGCGCACGCGCGCACTAATAATTGGCTCCATTTGTTCTGCTTCACTGCTGTCGGATGCAGAAGAGAACTGATAGCTAGCAGACAGCCCGGCCTCAGGCATAGCATCTTCTTCCGATCCTTCCCTCGTGTCCAAGCCTGGCCCATGTTCTTCCTCAGAGTCAGAATCAACTGCCAGCTCCACTGAAAGCTGGCAAACCACAACAACACTGTCCTACTTTATTTCCTATTTAACACTATATTTGATGGCTTGTCCTTATTTTATTGGTTTGAACGAGACTGCTCCATGTTAGAATGTGAGCATGGGAACATATGGCTAGAAAATCTAGAAAATATGGCTAGAAAAGAGCACACATCCTTCTTCCAATCTGGAGATGCCAGAATCTGAAACTTTTTCCTGCAAAGCTTGTATTTGATCACTGAGCTAATTATCCTCAGTAAACAATTGTAAGAGTTGGTTAAAGACACAGGAGCTTGACAGTGACATATACCGAGAGAATACTACTGATCTTGAATGAGTTTAGCTCTTGAGAGTCACCATTTAAGAAAAGTTCATTTTTGTTATTTATTTATTAAATTTACACGCTGCCGCTTTTGAGGTTCAAGGCCACTCTTCATTGTGTATGTTCAAGCACAGGATGAAGAGGTATCCGTTGGGAAGCTTTAAAGCAGATTTCAGGACAAAGTAGACAATTTAATTCAGTGACCTGAATTACCTCTTCCAATTCTAAGATTGTTAAAAAAAAACAAAAAACAGGCAAGATCAGACCAGCTTAGTCTTTGAACAATTCTGATGGGAGATTTTGTGGGACATTCCAAGATAGTACAATAGACTAAGAAGTTTTAAAAAAAAAATCTGAAATACTATTTAAAATAGTTAAGGAAAGACCATGCTAAATAAGCTCTGCTTCTCTTCTTCTTTTTCATCAGGACTTCCGGGAGAAAAATACAGATCATATGCGACCTGACATTGTTGCTCTCCTTAGGAGCAGCAAGAGTGCCTTTATCTGTGGAATGATAGGGATTGATCCCGTTTCGGTGTTTCGCTGGGCTGTCCTCAGAGCGTTCTTCAGAGCTGTGGTTGCCTTTAGAGCTGCTGGGCAGAAGTACATTGAGAAGAAAACTGGTACGTGTCAAACAAGATGGGCTGCGTATAAATTTAATACATAAATGTTGTCCTCTGGCCTCAAAAGCGGCTATCCTCCTTGGATCCTTTGTAGATGCTACATTTTTTTTAACAGCTTCTGTTTTCCAGTCTGCCTCTTTAAGAAAAAACAGCCAAAAGAATCTTTAAAATATATGTTAAAAAGATTCCAAAGATTTTGGCATAAGAAAAAGGAAAAACATGTTATAAAGTATAAAAATTTAAGACCGTAAATATCCAGGGTGATTTTTGAGTGTCATTTTTGCTTTTGTTGGCAGTACAATGTGCAGAGGATCTTTTAAGCTCTTGAATAGTGATGTCTTAGATTTAATCCACTAGGGTGTTAGTTGGCTCGAATTTGTTGTTTATTTATTACTATTAGAAGAGCCAATTGTTTGTTTACTATTTCCTAGAAAGTTTTCTGGCTACTGTATAGCTTTGAGTATAGCTACATCCTTTTTCAAGCTTTCTAGAAAACCCTACTTGTACTCTTTAAAAAGCCAACTTGTAGCCCCAAATAGACAAATATTTTGATTAGATGAATGGGGAGGGGAGAAAGTTGAGAAATTAATTTTGTCAATAATTTAGGATGGTTTCCCTAAGGTTCAAATAGTATTTTCTCCTATATAGGCAAATTGGTAAGCAATATTTTTTTTTGAAAGCTGAAATCTAGTTTGAAACAAATGTATTTGTTTTAAAAATTGGCATTTGGAGAGGATCACACAGGATGCACAGAAATCCCTTTGTGTTACACAGTTAGAATATGTAAACATTTACACAAAAGAGAATGTTTCAAATAAATCTTTGGCATTTCCATAAACTTCATAGGATACAAATTTTGCGAATGTGCTTATAAATGTATAGAGTAAAGTCTAGCAGCTGTTAGTTTAGAAACAGAGTAAATACTTTCTTGCATGAACATCTGGTGCTCTTTTTAATAAGTTTCAGTTCTTACAAGCATGTGTTGTTTGCCAGTCATGTTCAAGAAACCATTGTTACAGAAAAGCTTTGTGGCAGAGGGGCCTGTGGGCTCAAAAATCAAGAATAAGGGCTCTACTTTCACATCCGGATAAAACATCCATGTGCACTTTCTCTCTCTAAATATGTACAGGAAATGTAGCTGTTTTGTTGTGAGGCTTTGTTAGGAAATTGAAACTGACCCAAATTTCTTGGTGTGAATCCAAAAAGTAACACTGAGTTTCTTCCTTACAAGTAATGGCATTCATGTTTTGTAACTGTGTTCTCTTAACAAGAATTGTAGTAAGAAAAATGTCATATGAGAAACAAAACCTTGATTCTCAGGAGTTTCAAGAGTTGGCCCAGGTCTCCCATCTCGTGTCTCTCATTAGTAGAAGGTACTAATGATTCCCCAGCCAATTAATTCCAAATTCTTACTTTTGACATGAGTTCAGAGGATGCTGCCTTCATCTGTTGCTAATGGATACGGGTAGTTGCAGGGTTTTGCTTTGAAGCCATACAGAATCAATCAATCCGTCTGTAGGTTTAGCAAGGCAAATTCCTTGCTAAATATTGTATGCCACAAAGTTATTGACTTCCTCCATTTCATATTTTCTTATCGTCACATGCACCAAACTAAGGTGTAAAGTAGCAAAAAAGGATATAAGTTTTATGGTAGACTTTTTTCCTTTCTATCTTAATGTTTTATTTTTCTTTTTGGCACTGGTCACTGGTCACAATAAAGTTTGTTCTGATTTTATCTAATGACGCAGTTCAGGGAAATGGACCAGTTCCAATGAATAGATACTATGTTTTATAAGGAAAAAAATACTGGATGTGCTCTTTAAAATGTGAATTGTCACATTAATTATTGTCCTGATCACAGAAGAACTTAGCAGTTATGCTCCTCTCCTGTGGTTTTCTTATGCTAAAAACTTCTTTTTTTTTAATCTTTATATATAAAATCTAATACCAAAATATATATTGATGAAAGTGGCTTTAGGAAAGATAAATAATTTTAGAAAGGAGGTAGTTCTCAATACAGAAGAGGCAAAGAATTCTTTCTTTTTTTTAATGCTTTCCTTACCGACTACTTTTCCTTTGAAAGTTCTCTTCCTTTTAGAATCCATATATTTGGAATCGGATTTGTAAGTGGATATTCTATAAACGTGTATCAAAATATAAAGGAATTCTTAACGATGTGCATGCATCTTCTCCGTAAAAAATAGTCCTTCTGCAGGATTTCCCACCCCCCCCTGGAACTAGCAGCTCTTGAAATAGATGGTTTTATATACAGAGTACATAGGCATTGTTTTATACTTATATATATCATTGCCCATGTACAGAAATGTTAACATCGGTGCATAATACTTGATAGTATCTCACTCCCATCTAGTATTTAAAGAAATTACAGATAGTCCTCGGCTTACAACCATTTGTTTAGTGGCCATTTAAAGAAACAATGACTGACAAAAGCGACTTATGACTGGTTTTCTCAGGAACATTCCAGCATCCCCATGGTCACGTGATAAAAATTCGGGCGCTTGGCAACTGGTATCTACTAGTCGAGAACTCCCTGTATTTAACAGTCCAAGTCTAATTTGGTTACTGATGGAAGTTATTTGAATAAGTAAAATTGAATCTTTATAGCAGTGGCTGCTCTGACATCAAGGTTGTCTAAGACGGGGGTGTGAAACTTGCGGCCACGCCCACCCCCGGTTTAGCGAAGGGGGGGGGGAAATCACGATACATCATGTGACAACAATGTGACGCCCGGAGATTGATACCCCTTATCTAAGGGGTCTAAGCACAGTTGAGATAACTTGATTTCAGTTCTGGCCTCTGGCCTTCCAATATGAACAGTCTATATGCTGTTTTTACTGTACGCTTCTCCTCTTCCTCCTCTTTCACAAAATGTGCATATCTGGTTTTATATGCTGTTAATTGATATACATTGTCTCAAAGTTAAAAGATTTAAAAAAGGTTTTTTTGAATTCTCCTCTAAAATCTACCTAAGGAGATTCAGACCATAGATGGGAAGTATCTCATGCCCATGTCTGGTTTTTGTGTTATTCTTGTTGCTGTTCAATGTGCAGTTGTGAAAACAGATTTGGGTTGAAATATTAATTGTTCATTTGCAATGCTGCTTCTGAAGTACTTGTGTTCTTATAGTGGCCTTTTTCTATATGTGCATTTGTGGTAAAATCTGAGAATATAGAATCAGTCATATGTTATTGTCAGCAATGTGCTTAATCCACTGAGTTTGTCAATAATAATATATATTATATTGGCAGGTTGTGCCTTGATAGCCAAAGGTAATTTTTTCCCACATTCTTTTCTATTTAAACTTTCAGTAAGAAACAATCCATGAAAAATCTAATGATAATTTCTGAAATAAGAGAGTCAAATTCCAAGATGAATGTCAGATGATTAATTCCATAATCACCAACTTTCAAGATTTATAATTACAATATTTAAAAAAATCACAGGTTTGGACATGATTAGCACTCCTGGGATGTCTCTGATGTAGAATCATCTTCTTTTTAAATCTTTTGTCTTCAGCGTTTTGTCAGTATCATGCTACCAACTATTATCTTTGGTATTTGGTTTGTCTTTCTCTTCTGGGCTGTTTTTGTGCTGCTCCAGTGTTTCTGCCAGTACAGATCTATTCCATTACAAAGACACAACAGCTGAATTTATGTCCACGCTACACCATAAATGGCTGTTTCTGGCTTTATTGGGTTATGTATTCTACCCATTATAGTTTGTCACTAAAAGTGATGTGTGAACCTGGCCAGTGATTTAACCAAGAAAAAGAAAACTGCTGGAATTTGTGCCATCAGTTGCCATTTCCAAATGGTATTAATGAAAGAGGGATATCTTGAAATACATAATCTCTCAAATATACAGGACTAATTTACAATGATTATGTCAGAAAGAGCCAGTTTGGTGTAGGGATTAAAAATACACAGCTAGAAACCAAGGATCTCTTGAGTATACTCCTGCCTTAGGCACAAAACCAGCTGGATGACTTTTGGGCTAGAGCTAGTCCTCTCTCTCTCTCTCTCTCTCTCTCTCAGCCCTTAGAAGAAAGTAGCAATGGGAAACCAATTCCAAAAACATTGTCAAGGCAGACTCAAGACAATCCATATCTAGCTTTGTAGACTTCAAGATAGCCAACCTAAACGCCTTCAAAGGTCATAACAGGAAGAACACCTGCACTCTTGGAATCCTTTCTGCTTTGCTCCTTAGATACATGAGAATTATATAATTCAAATTGAAAAGCCAGTCTTACACTGTATTAGCTGTACTGGAGGAATTTCAGCCTTGTGTTTCCCTGACTACCGTTTGGTCTACTTTTCCCAGCCTGCATTGGCGCTCCCCTTGAGTCCTACCTGAAAGGATTTCTTGCAGACAAGGCACACAGCTTAAATTGGTCTAACATTTTATGCCTCCGTGGCAACATTTGTCCTTTCCAGTATAGAATTATAAGCTCATTGAATATGATCCTTGCAAGTCAAGAATGAGCAGACTAATCTAGAATTGGAATTGGTTGGCTTTGTGGCTAAAAGTTCCATGCGTTAAGGAGCACTGTGGAAATGTATAATTGGTTTTGATCACCAGAAGTGGATGCATTTATATCCGAGCTAATCAACCCCTATCAAGCATCAGGATATGTGATATACCCATATTTGATTAAAACAGTAGAGATATTAAGTTTTAATAAAATGCACATTACAATCTGCAGCACTTTCAGTGTTGTTTGTAGCTTATGAAAACTGCCCAGGCCAGGTTAAGCCATTCCAGCTACCTTTTCTGTACTTAAATTATACTTGAAAGACTCTAGGGCGAGGGTGTCCAACCTTGGCAAATTTAAGCCCTGTGGACTTCCAACTCCCAGAATTCCCCAGCCAGCATAGCTGGCTGGAGCATTCTGGGAGTCAAAAGTCTTAAAGTTGTCAAGGTCAGACACCCCTTCTCTAGGGTTTATTGTACATCTCTTCAATAAATAGCACACCTTGTCCATTCACCAGAGCTCTTTGAAACGGGGCCGTGAGTTTTGAAACACTCTGTGTCAGTCAAGCAATGTCCGCGCTTGTTCTTGACTCTTCCTTGGTTTTCTGCTTATGTAATCTTTCTCTTTTCTCCATGTTTTTGTTTTGCTTCCCGAAGGGCATGATGATGCTGTTTTGAAAAATGTGGATAGTTTTAGCTTTCTCCATCACCCAGTTCACCAGAGGAGCTTAGAGATTCTACAGAGATGCAAGGAGGAGAAGTACAGTAAGGCGCCATATACCCACCATCTCTCTGACATGACACTCACACGCAGCAGGAAATGGAAACCAGGAGCAGGCTGTGTTAGCCACGGGTGGGCAGCCATGCTCAGATCGACCTAACACAGCAGACCTGAAACCATAAACCAGAGAGCACTGGGAAGGTAGTTTTAGATTCAAGGATTTTCTAGGCAAAGTGAGCGTTAAGAGATTAGCTGTCGGATGCCCTGAACCGTACCTTAATCGCAAACCCATCTGCAGCATTTGAACCATTTGGTCAAAGTAATTATTGATGATTTCCCAGAGTTTCCGGAGATTGGCTCAAAATTCTTCCGTAGCAGCGGCCTTTAGAAGAAACGAAGGAGATGCTAAAGGAAGAATTTGCTGAAAAGCATTAAATCTTTATATATATATATAGCCAGAAACATTTAGCAGAATCTGACCATATTTTTCATTCCCTTTTTTCTCTCTTTTTATACAATAACATTTACCTAGGATTTAAAGGCTTTAGTGCAGCTTACGTGAAACCGGTAAGCTGTCAGAGAACTCCTTTCATTCTAGAGAATGGCAAAGATGCCCTTGGTCTCCATTTCCTTCTCCTCACTTCTGTTTGTTACATAATGAACTAGTCCTGCATGAAAACCAGGCCCCCCTCCTTGCCTTTGTTACTAATGATGGCTGGATTCCTGTTGTGGGAGGAGAAGGGACCCAGCAGCATGAAACATAACCCCCTCTGCCATAAAGAGTAGCGCATGGTGTTTCAAGGTAACAGCTACATTGAGACCCTACCGAAGGGTACCCATGATGCTAACTTGCTCATTAAACAGCTTTGCGTCCACCATGGCAAGATGACTTCATTTGAATGATCATATCCCTCATCGCTGCTCTTCAGAAAGGGGCGAATAGGTTTTATATCCAAAGTTGTGCCTGACCCTTTGTGTAGGAACCAATGCAGATTTTTTTTTTTTTATTGGTCAACAATTCACTAAATCGTTCCAGAAAGCCTGTTGTTGCTTCCCTTCCCTTCGTTGAGTATAAAGGTTTGTAGCAAATGACATATCGCTGTTTATATGAATAAAGAAAATGCCTCTCTCTCATGTATATCTTGAATATATCCTGGAGTGCCATCTCCCGCAAAGATGGGTGCTCTGTGAGAAGATGATGTAGATGGTAAGTCTTGACGTAGGAGGATTTCTTTGCTTTTGAAAGGGGAACAGGTGATGTGATTTGGGGGTTTTTATATAACCTTTCCTGGCTGTGTTTCTAATTCAAAAACAGGTCTGAGTAAAACTGCATAAGAATTGGTCTGCTAGTCCCTATAAAAAGTCCATGTAATCCAACATGGAAAGCTTGAAGCCAACAGCCTAGTTATTGGGGAGGGTTTGTATTTAATATCAAAGAAAATAAAATGTAAAGACCCAAATATCATTATGGTAAATAGCTATTGATCAAACTATTCATGAAAGTAAACCAAGCATTGCCTTATGGTATGATAACAAAATCTAGCAAGTTGTGCAGGATTTAACCTGAAAAGGTACTTTGTTTATCCTCCAGGTCTATTCTTAATTAAGCGTTGGATTCTAGGATTCAAGATGGAAAACTGTATCACTTTTCACGCTGTTCAAAATCTTGAAAAAAATTTTTGCAATGTCAGCCCATTAATCAGTTTTTTTCCTGGGCCAGAAGGAAGAAATACCTTGGTCCTTTACTCTTAGTCTTGGTCTTCCCCCACCCAATGTCCCTCCATCCTATTCCCCATCATTTTGACTATAGTTCTCAGTCCGTGCAGTAAAGGTTTTAGCTCTACAGGCTTGGAGGGTTGTTGGGAGGGTACCAATTTGGAGACTTTTTCAGCTGCTTTTGTCTTATGCTGATACTACAGGATCCTTTTTGGAGGTCAGGCAACCAGAATTCTATAGTCTTTATATAAAATATTGGCTGGCTGTCTCTCGTTTTTGTACTTTACACCGAAGTTTAGTGATTTTGATACAATATGCAAACGTTCTAAAGTTGTTGGCTCTAGTGACCAGACAAATTCAGATACTACAAAGCTATTAATGTAATCATTGCATTTCTCTGTAAAGTAAAATTGTCTGTTTTCTGCCAAGCTATGAGGTTTACCGTTTATTTTACTTCCTAGATTACAGAAAATGGGCTTTCCATGTGGGTAAATGCATAATGTAATAAATTATGATTGACATAATCTGAGAAGTTGCTACTCTTTGCTTAGGCTTTTATTGCTTTGGAATAATCTCATGTCACCACCAATTTCAGATCAACGGTCCCAGCAAAAATATTTGCAAAGATC
>JANHJO010000454.1:0-11326 GCA_032468235.1 Pseudoxyrhopus heterurus
ACCTCACTTGATCTTGATTGTATCCCTCTGTTAATGCAATTTAGGATTGCATTGGCTTTTTTGGCTGCCACTGCACACTGCTGGCTCATATTTAGCTGGTTGTCCACTAAGACTCCAAGATCCCTCTCACAGTTACTGCTATTAAGGTTGATTTCACCAAGTCTATATCTGTACTTTTGGTTTTCCTTGCCTAAGTATAGGACTTTACTTTTCTCTACATTAAATTCCATTTTGTTAAATAGGGCCCAGTGTTCAAGTCTGTCAAGATCCATCTGGCACTTGAGCCTATCTTCTAGGGTCTTAGCTATTCCTGCCAGCTTAGTATCATCTGCAAATTTGGTAAGTTCCCCTTCCCTCATCTGTTTATGAAAATATTGAAGAGTACTGGGCTAAGATGGAACCTTGTGGCACCCCATTGCTTACTTCCCTCCATGTAGACTTAGACCTATTAAGGACTACTTGTTGAGTATGGTTTGTCAGCCAGTTGCGAATCCATCTTGTGGTGATGCTATCTATCCCACTTTTCTAGCTTGCCAAGAAGTAGGTTGTGGTCTACTTTATTGAATGCCTTGCTGAAGTCTAAGTATATTACATCCATAGTATTTTTGCTGATCTACTAATTTATGTTGAAGAATGAAATAAGATTGGTTTGTCATGATCTGTTTTTAACAAACCCATACTGACTCCTAGTTATTACTTTACTTGTTTCTAGATGTTGGCAGATCTGTTTTTTTATTATATTTTCCAGTATCTTCCCAGGTATTGATGTTAGGTTGATTGGTCTGTAGCTTCCTGGGTCTATTTTTTTTTTTCCTTTTTGTAGATGAGAACCATATCAGCTCTTTTCCAGGCCTTTTTATTTCTACTCTATCTTTCACAGTTATGTTTTTGGTAGGTTGGGCTATAGTTTCTTTTTGTGTGAAGACTGATACAAAGAATGAGTTAAGCAGCACTGCTTTCTCTCTGTTGCCTGTTACTTCCTTGCTGTCTTCTCTCTTTAGTGGACGACTATTTCCTTGATTTTTTTTCTTGTTATTTATATGTTGGAAGAAACTTTTTTAATTATCTTTGACTTTTGTTGCAAGTCTTGTTCAATCCTGACTTCGTCTTTGCAGATTCTGGCTATCTGCTGATATTCTGCCTTAGCTGTATTTCCTTCTTTCCATTTTTTGTACTTGTCCTTTTTGTCTTTCAATTTGTCAGTGAGATCATTGTGCAGCCATGCTGATTTCCTCTTGGATTTTTTGTTTTTCTTACTGGTATTGTGCTGGTCTGGGCTTTTATGATCGTACTTTTCAGAGTTTCTCAAGCTTCTTGAGTTGTTTTCCCCTTTAGGATTTTCATCCAAGGAATCTTTCCGAAGTTTTCTCTGAGTTTATTAAAATCACCTCTTTTAAAATCTAACCTCTGGTGTCATTATGTTCTACTGCTAGTGTTTGTATTATGTTAAATTCTCTAGGATCAAATGCTAATGTCCTCTCCTGGATGTGGTTGGGCCATCAGGGAAACTGTTTTCTGAGCAATAATATTGAAAAATGTTTTGCAGGAACTTAAAAAATGTTGCTTGATGATCTCTTCCAGGGAGTGGGTGACTCTCCAAGCAAGATAGGATTTTGGCTGTCAAGTGTTTTCATTTTTGTGCATCCTTTTTATGATGTGTAGCATGATCTCAAGCTTTCTTTGTTTACCTCCCAGTGTAACAGGAACTCTTGCCCAAGAATGAGATGAGGAAGTGTGTCATTCTTTCCTTCCATTTTTTTCTCTCTTTCTTTTGGGGCATGCTTTTATGGGAGATGATCTCTGTAAATAACTGATTTCCCACATTGCAGATATCAAATTCTTTGAAAGGACATATGGATTCAAAGTTTTCACAAACTCCATACAGTATTGAATAAATCTTTGGCTGTGTTGGTAAGCCAAAACTGTTGTAATTGCGTAATATGTTCTGCTGAAATAAACCATATTATGATTTTTAAGGGGCCAAGTGGATGTCTCCTGAAATTAAAAACATGGAAATACAGAAAACTGATGGCAGAAAAAGAAAACTTGTATATTTACAGTCATGTGCCCCCTTTTCCCTTCTGTCTTCCAGGCTGCACATATTCAGTTCATCCAATCTCTCCTATATGTTTTGTCCCTCAGACCTTGCACCATTTTTGTTCCCCGTCTCTGACTTGTTCAATCTTACTAATTTCTTTTTTTAAATGAGATCTCCAGAAGTGGACCCCGTATTCCAAATGGGGTCTGACTAAAGTTCTATTGTGGGACTAGTACCTCCTTTTTCTTCCTGGTGATCCCTCTGGTGATGCATCCTAGAATTTTGTTTGCCTTCCTGGCTTCCTGGCCACACTGTTAGCTCATTTTGCAGTCATCTGCTATGAGCAACCTAAATCCTTTTCTTCTGTTGCTCTGCCTAACCTCCAATGCTGTACCCTGCCAGAGAATTCTTTTTCCCCAAGTGCATGATCTTATATTTAAAAACGTTGAATTGCGGTCTCTGTATTTTTGACCAAATTGTTTTCCATGTTACGAATAGCCCCAAGAATTCAATTCTATTACTGTTGTGGCTCAGCAGCAGCCAGCAGAGCTGGCAGCTGATTCTGACTCTGAGGAGGTTGGGGAGGAACCTGGGCCAGATTTGGACTTGAGGGAAGTATCGGACAAAGGTCCTATGTCTGAGGCAGGGCCGTCTGCCAGCTATCAATTCTTCTGCATCAGACAGTAGTGAAGCAGAACAGCTGGAGCCAATTATCAGCACGTGCATGCACAGATATATTAGGAGGCAAGAACAGATCAGGAAAAGGGGTCAACATGAGACCAAGGCCACAGGTGATCGGTGAATGGCCACTCCCCTAGGGCATAAAGAGGAACGAAAGGGGAGTGGTATTCGCAAGAACCAACTCGTTTGACTTTGTTTGTATTTCTTGGTCTTGGACATTTATTCCTGCTTCTGCCTCAAGAACTGTGCGTTTGTAGTTATAATTGGACTCTTACCTACTTGGCAGCTTTCCTGGACTAATTGCAGGTCAGTCATTTATGGCTACTGATAAGGAGCCAGTCTGTGTTTGTAAAATAAAATAAAAGTTTTTGCTTTAAAAACTGGCTCGCAGCATATTTTAGAAGCCTGGAACAGAAAAATTACACACCTTTGTGTCATCTGCAAAAAGGCAAACCTTATCTAGTAATCCTTCTGTTCCCCAAATACATACACCTGAATTTGGAATTATGGCTCCATCTGGTTTTGGAGCTTGTCTTTGACATGCCAGGTAGACCACAGCACAGTATAAAATTGTGGCAACTTGCGTGATGTTTACTTAGGTCTGAGTTGTGTAAGAAGCCTACAGCTTGTGTGGCCAACTGGCTGGCTCCATTCCTCTCTGTAACCTCAGAGAGAGTGATGCATTTAACTGGAAATGCTCCGCCATCGTTGTGTGGAGTAGAACAGGTGTCAAACTTGCATTGTCATGTGACATATCATGACTTTTCCCCCCTTCACTAAACTGGGCAAGGGTGTGGTCAGTGCATGACACATCCGGCCTGTGGGCCACAAGTTAGACACCCTTGGAGTAGAAGTACCCTGTTCTGTTTCAAAATAAGGACTTGCCCAGCTTTCAGGATGTCCAGCTTCATACCTATCTTGCCCAGTTGATTACTTGAAGTCAACACAAGTTCTGAGGACGAGTGTTTTCTCGTAGCTCAAGATATGTCAAATTGCTAAGATAGGAAAAGGAACAGTGGGTATATACTGTATACAGCACAGTCATTGGGATGGTCAGGTGATCTTGCACTGCTATTTTTGATCAAGAGACTGAGTTTAATGATTGACAAAACAGTATCACTGGAAACTTTTCTTTGTAGCTTGATGAATGTAGCTTTCTACTCTTGTCACTGTTTATCTGCAATTCTAAACTTGTTACAGTTTTGAAATCTGAGCCTCAATACACAAAGCGGTTCTTGTGTGGAAACCTGAAATCTTCCCTCTTGCTTTGCATGTTGATTTCTCTTTCTGTGATTAAGAGCAGCAGTGGGATGTAAGTTAACAACTGTTCTGCACACCAGAAGAATTATACTGCCATGAAACAATGGCAGGAAGACCCAAAGTAATAATATAAAAATCTTTTAAAGCAGCAGTAACAAAAAAGATGCAAGGGTGAGAAGGGGATTTTATCAAGATATTTTGGTTAACAGAAGCGTAAGCGTTGTACCTTTGTCTTGACTGGTGATGTAAAGTGTATCATCTCCTCTGATTAACATCTTTGCATTCCTTTTCGGGGGCTTGAATTTGACTCTGAAAGAAAAAGAGGGACATCTCTGGAAAGAAGCATTTGGTATTGTCTTCACTGTCTCTTCCACTGTAGACAAAGTGCTACAATATGGTTGAATGTGGAGAGCATTAAACATTTATTCCCCCTGGTTTGGTCATGGAATACAGGTAGTCCTTGCTTAAAGACCATACAGCGACCATGCAACATTACAACGGTACTGAGCAAAGGGATTTGCGACCCATGCCTGAAGTTACAGCCATTGCAGTGCCCCCATGGTCACATGATTGCGATCTGGGTGTTTGGCAATCCATTTGCACTGACTGGTTGCCAAGTGCCCCACAATCATGTGGTCATTATTTGCAATCTTTCCCATCAGCTTCCCCAGAAAACTGGCAGGGAAGGTGGTCCTGCCAAGAGGAGTCTCTCTGGTCTCTGGGGTGTTGTGGCCTGCCAGCTCCCAGCGGAGCTGGCAGCAGACACAGACAGTGAGGAGGTTGGGGAGGAACTTGGGACAGTCCTGGAGTCTGGGGAAGGCTTCGATGAATGCTCTGCATCAGAAACAGAGATAAAGCCAGGGCCGTCTTCGGAGTCGAAGATAAATGGGGAAGAAGAACAGCTTGTTCCAGATCCGCGTATGTGCAGAGCTGTCAGGAGAGGAGAACAACTAAGGAACAGGGGCCGATCTCGGAAAGAAAGGCTTACGTGGATGCTGAATGGCCCCTTCCTGGAGAATAAATAGAAGCAAAAGGGGAGTAGCGGTTGCAGGAGACAATTAATTCATATTTCTTTAGGAAGATTTGCTTATCATGGTTGCCTCACAGAGACTCTTTGCTAGGAATTAATTTACAACTTTGGGACTGGAAGCCTGGCAATTATTCAAGGTCTGATAAGGTCTATTCTTGCACTTAACCCTTGGAAGGATTATTGCCGGGATTTTTCTGTGTGTGATGCCATGAAATCACAGTAACTAAATAAAGAGGGTTTTTTTGGGACAAGGAGTCTGTTTCTTGGTTCTGCTAAGCCTGGGGGATGACTGTCCCAAAATCCAAGCGGGATTTTCAGCCATGGAGGATTTCTAGCCCCAGAGGGAGGAGGAGTGTGGCAAGGTAAGGAATGGAGTAGTGGTGGTGGACGCTATGAGAAGCCTAGGAGTAGGTGATTGTCTCCCCTCAGGAAATGAAAATCCTACTTGGATTTTGGTAGAATGATGAGTGGAGAGACCCTCGTGCGTGATCTGTGCTGGGTCTCCCAGGGTCTTCCCCAGGCGCCTGAGGCACCCCACACTCCTTATCTAGGACCCTTATCTTCCTTAATGATTGCTACGTTCAGTGACCGAGATTCAGGTCCCAGTTGTGGGCAAGGACTACCTGTAAAGTATTTCCTATTAATTGAGGCACTATGTAACAAACATTCTTTGTTATATAAATATCTACCTATCTACATCAAAAACATCTGGCAGGTTATCCTACCTCCTTTACATGGATGATTTGAAGCGGTATGCAAAAACACCATCTGAAATAGAATCGCTGCCCAACACTCTCCATATATAAGATACTGCAATGGAGTTTGGACTGGACAAATGTGCCATGATCACCATTAAACAGGAAAACAATAGTAAAAACTGAAGGAATCAAGTTGTCCCATGGAAATAACCAAGAGTCTGGGTGAAGACAATCATTATAAATACCCGGGTATTCTTCTTGACAATATCAAGCACACTGAAGTGAAGAAATAGGCCAGAAATGAATACATAAAGAGAGTGAAAAAGATCTTAAAGTCCAAACTCAATGGAGGAAATACCATGAAGGCTATTAACACCTAGGCAATTCCAATCATTAGATACATAGCTGGAACATCAGACTGAAACAGAACTAAAAGCCCTGGATAGGAAGACCAGAAAAATAATGACAATGAATCATGCTCTTCATCCAAGCAGCAATGTTGACAGATTCTACTTACCAAGGAGTATAGGTGGACATAAAATGTTGCAAGTACAATTGAAGACAAAGGGGCATTGGAAAAATATCGAAAGGATAGCGAAGAAGATGCACTGAAGCTAATATACTAGGAAGGCCGACTGAGTACTGGAGAGACCAAAATGGCCTACAATAGGGGTGTCAAACTCAAGGCCCATAGGCCGAATCCAGCCTGCAGGGTGCTTAGATTTGGCCCGCGGAGCTGCCCTGGAAACAGCAAAGGACCGGCCCATGGTGCCCCTGCCAGTGAAAACGGAGCTTGGGAGAGCTGCACGCAGCCCCCCTGGGCCCAGTTTTTGGCCGCAATGGCCTCCTGCAGTCCTCTGCCAAAGAAAATGGAGCTTGCCACCCTCCCCACTCTATTTTCGCTGGCAGAGGGCTAGCAAAACAAACTAAAAACAAAACAAAAGGAGAAATGTTTCCCCTTTTACATTTGAGCATGCAAGAAGGAACAGGAAAGGAGAAAGGGAAAGAGAAAAGACAAAGAAAAACAAGGATGGGAAGAGAATAAGGAAGGAAAAATAAGGAAAGAAGGGAAGGAAGAAGAAAGGAGAAGGAAGAGAGAGAAAAAATGGAAGGAAGGAAGATTATAATGAGAGTGAGGGAGGGTCTGAGGGAAATCCTGCCTTAGTACTTACCACCATAAGTGCCCCCAACACAAGTGATGCCGAGCTGGCCACGCCCACCCCAGCTCCCCAAGGTCAAACACAATCCTGATGTGGCCCTCAATTAAATCGAGTTTGACACCCATAGCCTAAAAGAAAAACCAAACAAAGAACAGAAAAGACACATGGCAAGACAAAGCATTACATGGCCAGTACGTTTTAAAATAGTAGGGAAAAGATTGCAGAGACTGACTACAGACAGTGACATGACAAAATAGAAACAATGGTGCATTGGAAGATCTGAAAGAAATATCCCTTGCCTACCACCAAGAACTGATAGGACCATACAATAGAAAATGAAGATGTTAAAATGCTCTGGAACTTAGAATACAGATAAACACCTACCATATAACAGTCTGGAATTAATCATTGTTTATAAGAAAGATAGTGGATGCTACAGTACCTGGAGAAAGCAGAATAATTGGAGAATTGGAAGAAAATAACAAAATACAAAGAGCTGTAAATGGAATGATTATGGCAAAATAAAGCAAATATAGCACTAATATATGCCTTGGGTGCAATCTCAAAATATATGGAGCCCCACTTGAACACCATCAACTTTGGCAAAATCATAGTCAATTGCATAAAGGTAGCTTTGCTTGGAACAACTTACACCTTTAACACCATCAAACAACATCTACTTATCTTGTTCCTTGGAAAGGATTCAAAAGGTGGATTCAAAAGGCCAAATTCAGTCTAAACATCTGACAGCACTGATGATGTTGGGTAATGAAACATCTGCAAGCAAACAACAAAGCTCAAGAGAGCACCAAAGTCCACTCAGTTTAAACATCCCACTGACTGTGTGATGAACCATAGTGTCAACTGTCCGAAGTGGCACATTCTAAAAAAGGAACTCCTGGTCCAATTGTCTATGGAGATTCTCAGCCATCCAGGTCGTAGTTGTTCCAAAGGTGCTTTTTTAAAATAAAAATCAGAAGGTCCAGTTGCCTCTTGAAAAAAGCACCTTTGGGACAGTCTGGTCCAATTAGTTCAGCAAGAGGAAAACTTTATTGAAAGATCAATCTAGGTACGGCAGAAGCAAAGTCAGTTCTGAGGTTTTCCTGCAAAAACCTGCATAGGTAAAATTCCCCTCTCCCTCGGCCACCCACAGATCATTGTCAACCAATTGTGTGCAGTGTTTTTGTTTTGGGAAAACAGTCTGCACTGTTTGAACAGACTGGAATTCGACCTTGGTGGATCTCTCTTCTCAGTTAGCAGAAAGCTCTCATGCGTTCCTTAGCCCTCCCTCCTCGCTAGGAATTCACCTATCCCCATTTCTGTTTGGGAAAACTGTGAGCCTAAATCAGGTGCATGCAATGATGAAGCCAAGTGAGTTTTGACATGCTGACCCTCCTGTGGAATGGTAGTCCTAGCAAATAAACATAAAGGTGCACACAACATTAATCATTGCTTGTTCTTCTTCAAGATTTCCATTACTGACCTGAATGTTTGGCATGAAACCTGCCCACTAACCTAGTCACCCTCACATCTATCGCTGCCACCATTCTGCTAAAGGATAGCCCCTCCATAACACCAAATATTGCAGTTTCCCCTTATGGTGCCAGGAGTTGAGAATCTCCTTGATTTTATAGTACTCCTCTCCTTTGACTATGATGGGAGGGGAAGGCACCTCCATAGCTAGCCTTAATTCCAAGCTACAGAAAGTCTTCAATAGACTGCAATGAAATACTGGGTGCACTTGCCTGAGGCTTTTTGGCAGCTGCCGTTCTACAGTAATCGGAGTTATGATCCGGGTAATCTGGAAGGGCCTATGTATTTGGGACCCATCTTTTTACATAGCTGCCTCAGATTGAGGAACTTGATAGACACGTATACTTTATCCCCCACTTTGAACTCTCCCTGTGGTGCCCTCTTCTTATCTGCCTGTCTCTTTTGGGTCTCCCTAGCTTTCTGCAATGCTCTGCACAATACCACCCACATTTCCTTTGAGGTTTCCATCCATTCAGCTAGTGATGTCAAAGAGGGCTGTCCCTGAAGGATTTCTAGCATGGGTGCAAACTCTATTCTGCTAGCTGCCCGGAAAGGAGTAAATCCTCTACTACTATGCATGGAGTTATTGTATTCGGCCTAATTGGTATGTTGGTAATTGACTTAACACCTCAGGTACTGCTCTAGAACTGAGTTTGCTCATTCACAGGCTCCATTGGTACTAGGATGATAGGGGGAGTTAAGGCCCTATGAGGAGCCCATCAGTTTGAGGAATTCTTGCCAAAATTATGATGTGAACTGCAACCTCGGTCAGAAATGATGCATTTTGAGACTCCATGCAATCGATAGATATGCTGCACAAACATCTTTGCCAGGGATCAGGCAGAGGAAATCTTTGGGCACACTACAAAGGGTGCCTTTTTGAAGAACAAGTCTGTGATGCTCCAGATTACAGTATTCTTTGCACTTTCCGGCAAGTCCATAATAAAATCCATAGAGATCTCTTTCCAGGGTTTCATCGGATTGGCCATCGGCTACAAAAGACCAGGGAGCTTCTAGGTAGCCGTTTCATGGAAGCGCACACAGGGCAGTTGGCTACCTAAGCTTCTATGTTTTTTCATCGTTGGCCACCAGAACTGCCTCTTTACTAAGTGAAGCGAAGAGTTTTTACTAACCCAAAATGTCCTGCTGCATTTGTGTCATGACTCCTTGGTAAAATCCAGGTCTGTTGGCTGACTGGGACATATAATTTTGTTCCCTTCCATGCCACTTAATTAAATTTATATTCTCTCCCCCCCCCCCACAATTCCCAGCATCTCTGGGATAGAAATCCTAAAAAAGAAGCAGCATCACTATTGGGTGTTGTACTTTATGGGCTGATAAAGATCTGTGTGCTTCCTAAGGAAAAATGGTCCAGTGTCTGGGCTTGTTGGTTGGGAAATATCTGGGAGTTGGCAACTAGCAGTACTGAAGCTGACATACTTCCACACCTGGTGAAAATTCAGGTATAGAACTTAAGGAATCTGAGATGTGTCCAGACATGCCCTCTTCCTCTGGGGGAAGAATAATGTGTCCCTGCCCCCAACCTGCCAGGATTGTCTGGCATGGCTGATCCTGTTAGGTGCTTTTCTGTCCCTCTATAGCTTAGATTGTGGTTGGAAATTCCTCCCTTAGTACTTGCTGAATCCTTGGCTCTTTATTTTTTTGAGGATCTTCTAAATTTTTAAAAAGAGGAAATAACTTGGTCTTTTCCTGGCAAAACACAGTGTTTAGCATCATCTGTGTTTACTGTATAGAACTGTGGAACCCTTGGTTCTCTTCTGAGCTTGGTTGCTGGCTTGCAGATGTTTCATTACTCAATTAGATTACATCAGTGTGAGTCGGTGTGGGTTTGCTGCCTATTTATATTCAATTGCTTGTCCTGCCAGTTTTTTGGGGGGAGGGGGTTTCCTTCTTGGTTACAGAAATGGTTCTAGGTTCCAATAGGCATTCTTGGATAACAGAAGTGGGTTGGAACCTAGTCTTCGGTTTGTAACACAGACCCAGCAACAAGGCAAGGCAAGCCTGATCAAAGGGACCGCTGAAGGGAAGTAGAGGAGGAGCAGAAAGCATTTCTGCTCGGCTGCTTTTCTCTGGCAGGCAGTTTGTGTGAGCATCTGTAACAAGCCTTGAGTCCAAGTGGGATGTCCTTGCAGGATATGGCGAGCTCTGGCCAGTCAACACTATGAGGACTCTTATTACATTGACAGAGAGGAAAGGGAGTCTCTTTTCCAACCATTTTTAGTGGGCCATGCTTCTTTGAGAACAAACTGTACCGAGGCTTCTAATCTGAATATGGCAGCCAGCATAATGTACGTTGTTTGTCAGTATTCCGAGTAACAACCTCCAAGAAAGAAAAGTTCCATTTTATTAGAGATGTCATATTGGCACATCTGGGAAAACCAGAATCTGAAAGTTCCGGGTTTTTCCCCCACCCAAAAGAAAGTCAAGAATCCATCCCCTGTACCCAGAAGTCCATCCCATGGTCCAATCATACCTTCCTCCCAACTGGAGACTACCCCAGTCACTCCCCTCCAGGTGCAGGGCAATCGTCCTTGACTCCCTGAGAAAGGAATGTTGTTGTAGCTAATCTTCCATCGCTCCTTGCAATTCTCCCCTCCCGTTTTCCAAAGCATTAAATGTGGCAGCCTTGAAGCTCCAAAGTAAAAAATGGCTTCCAAGGCTTACAGTGTTCCCTTGAGTTTTTAAAGAACTCAATAAATTCACCGTTGTCAAACACCTCCAGGCCTGAAATTATTGCTAGGTTAAAAATACAAAGCAGACGTGGCCAGAGAATATTATTTTCTGCATTTTCTGAATATTTGCAGACAATAGGATTTTATAATATCTTTTTTTTTTTTTTTTAGAAAAAAGTTTATTAATTAAAATACACAAACAAAATTAAGACAAACGGTACAATACAAACACA
>JANHJO010000459.1:146537-157295 GCA_032468235.1 Pseudoxyrhopus heterurus
GAAGGGGACGGCAGAGAAGGAGGTGGCTGGATGGAGTCCCTGAAGCAGTCGGTGCGAGGAGCTTAAATGGACTCTGGAGGATGGTGGAGGACAGGAAGGTCTGGAGGAACATGGTCCATGGGGTCGTGATGGGTCGGACACAACTTCGCGACTAATAACAACAAATAAATTTTTAGGCCAGAAATTGCAGTGACTTCAACACCCAACAAACGCTCAACATTGAGACCAGGAAGTGCAAGGCAATGAGTCAAGTTGAAATGGGTGAAAGACATGAAGAAAAAGCAAGACCTTTAAATTGACCTCAGCGTGAAAAGAAATTACACCCTGGAGCTGGCAGAGGGCCATTCCCTGTACAGGTAATCCTCGACTTACAACAGTTCATTTAGTGACCAAAGTTGTAACGGCACTGAAAAAAGGGACTTCTGACTATTTTGCCCACTTATGACCTTCTTAGCAGCCCCATGATCTTATAATCAAAATTCAGATGCTTGGCAACTGGCTCATATTTACGAGGGTTGCAGCATCCCAGGATCACGGGATCAACTTTTTCAACCTTTCGACGAGCAAAATCAATTTGGAAGCTGGGTTCACTTAACAACCTTGTTACTATCTTATCAACTGCAATGATTCACTTAGCAACTGTGGCAAGAAAGGTCGTAGAATGGGGCAAACCTACTTAACAAATGTCTCACTGAGCAACATACCTTTTGGGCTCCATTGTGGTCATTACGTTGGGGACCCCCTGTAATGAACTAAGGCACAGTGTCCAAACTTGGCACCTTGAAGACCTGTGGACTTCACCTCCCAGAAGTCCCTAGCCAGCTTGATCAGCTAGGGAATTCTGGGAGTTGAAGTCCAGAGGCCTTAAAACTTGGCGAGGCTGGACACCCCTGAATTAAGGCATTGATCCATTCCCGGGAGAAGTTCTAGACTGTCCCTCAATGCCCCTTTGGCAGAAGAGCCACAAGGGTGGCAACCCAGATCTCTCTCTCAGGAGGCACTGATCTTCTGAGTCTGCCCGCACAGGCCCTACTGCCCACCTGAAGGACCCAGGTCAAGTTTATGGCCCCAACCCAATGGGTGGGTCCAGTTCATTCTAGAGAAGACCGTCTTTGCTTACTCAGGGTTTTTGTTTCATCAGTCCTCCCCATCATTCTTTGGAGAGATGACAAATTCTATCATTGGTGGAATAATGTAGTTCCGTTGATTGTGCCACGGATGTTGCTGCTGTGCCAACTTGACTCATCTGTATCGTCTGAAAAGGAGGGACGGAATTGTGTCTGGACCGACTTTTTAAGGCTAGTGTCGATATGTACAGGTAGTCCTCGACTTAGGACCTCAGTGGAGCCCAAATGTTATGTTGCTAAGCAACACAGATGCCAGGTTTTGCCCCGTTTTGCAATCTTTTTTTCCCACCGTTATTAACATGAATCAATTACAGTTGCTAAGGAGGAAAGATCTGTGGCCAGGAAGGTTGTAAAATGGAGCAAAGTTCACTTAACAACCGCCTGGCTTAGCCATGGAAATTTTGGGCACAATCGTGGTCATAAGTCGAGGAAGTTGTTGGAAACACAATCCCTATTCAAAATGACCTTAATCTTAACCAGCAAAGCAGTGTGGGTTGTCCTATGGGCCATTATGACTTGCCTGGGTTTTATTTATTCTCTGCTTAGTTATCAAGTCAATACAGTTGAAGAATTAGTCGTCCTCCAGATCAGCAAAGCTGGGTGGGGAATTCTGGGAATTGGAGTCCGCCAGGCTTAAAGTTGCCAAGGTTGGAGACCCCTGCTCCAGATTATAGCCTTCCAGATTTCACAATTCCTCATACCAGCTGGAATATGAAATCCTACAATAGCAAGAGCCCTTAGACTTATATACCACTTCACTGTGCTTTTACAGCTCTCTCTAAGCAGTTTATAGAGTCAGCATGTTGCCCCCAACAATCTGGGTCCTCATTTTATTGACCTTGGAAGGATGGAAGTCTGATTCAACCTTGAACTGCCGAACTGCTAGCAACCGGCAGTTAGCAGAATTAGCCTTCAGTCCTGCATTCTAAACACTGCGCCACCACGGCACTTTTTAATACAGAAAGAGAAGTGACTTCTTTAAAACATTATATAATTGACAGAAAACGCAAATGCTTCCAACTTTATAACTACAATTATTCTGAAAATCAGAAAAGTGCATAGTGTCCATTTCCATTGTATTTATATATATTTGTTTCCAAACATTAAAAAGCAACAAGAAGTATTTAGAAAAATAATTAGTGGGCTGTGTGCAGGACTTATTTCACACAATAATTTTCAAGGCAGTGGAATGCATGTGAAAGAAGTATGTAGTTTGCCAAATGTACCATGAAGAATGAAGTACCTTCCTTGGATATGTTGAAATGCAGTATCTTTTACAAAATTGATTTATTTTACTTGTTTGTGTAGGACGAAAAATCCAGCCCGGTTCCAAGCTGGGAGAAAGGCGCTGGAAATAAAATGGAGGCTGATTGGAAAGAAGGATTTTTTTTTATTGATGAGCAAGAACCACCAACAGTGTGTGGTTCTGGGGCAGCTGACCAATTGACTGAATGAGTGGATGGATCTTTATAGGTTTCTGTTATGCTGCTGGGGGTTTTGCAATATCTGAAATGCCCTTAGGGGTTGTGCAATGTAGTGAGCACTGTGTCTTTTGCTATTGTAATGGTGGTGGTTAATCCTATTACATCTTAAAAGGTCATGTCCTATTCTCAGAATTTGGGTGGAGAAGAATGTAAATTTTAATCCCATCGCTGGAGGTGAAGGACTTTTGTTTGTGAATAGGCTGGGCTGGCACATTAAGAAAGACTGGGGCTGCTTTCTGCCTCTTAAGAACATGTTTCTCCATTTTTCCTTTGGGGAAATATAATATTCTGCCTCTTAATATTCCCCCAAATATTTTATCCTCGGCGGCGGGGGCTTCCCCACATCGCTGGCTCAGAAATTCTGGGAGTTGAAGTCTACATGTCATAAAAGATCCATAGTTCCCCACCCCTGCTTTAAGTCCTTGGCCTAGGAGCCTTTAAGGCCTTGGCCTAACATTTGCTGGATGTTGGATGTTACTGGAATGTTTTGTCTGCTGGATTCACCATCTTCTTCCTTTTCTCTTTTCTAGTTTTATTGTTTTAAAACTGTGATATTGTTTTTATCTTGCTTAGTGCATTGTGAGCCATACAGAGTTGCTCAGGATTGGGTGGCATCGAACTGAATAAATATATGTTTTTTTTAATATTTCACCCCTAATATTTCACCCCACTAAGATATGTATTTATTATTCTATTAAGAAATGAACTAAAATCCAGCAAAGACATAAATAAAATACACTATACAAGCTACAGCAATTCCTCTTTTGTTCTCTGCTTCCTTTCTCATGTAATCCTAGCCTTCACAAAGTATTTGAACAAGCAGCTAGTTGCAGATCTGGCATCTCTCTCTGTAAGTCGTTCCATACAGAAATATGAGACCTTTCCTCTCATGTAATTTACTGGCAGTGACATATGTCTCTCTTCAAAAATGTTTATTCTCCTTATGCTTCATTGAAATAACTCATTGGGATGATATAAAAAAGCAGACACTAATTTCCTACTGGTACATATGCACATGCTATGCGTATGTACCTAACTGCAAACCACTCTTAAAAGGGCCAAACAGAGCAAAATCAGCCCATGTGCTATCAGAGTTAATTTATACTTTAAAAAGCAACAAGCTGAGCTTTCCCACTGAATATTTTTAACAGACAGCAGTAGCAAATCCAGTTTTGCTGTCTAGCAATGTACTTGCACTGCACAAATATTTTGAAATTTTGCTTGCAGTATTTATATTTTACATTTTACCGTCTATTATAGTTAAACATGTAACATTAGGACAGTCATTAATTACAATAACATTATATATAATCTGATTTAATTATTTTCTAGCACTTTCCTTTGTGTGTGTGTGCACTTTTGTTATTTGTGTATTTAAAATATTTATATACTTCTGTCCATGCAAAGCGTCTCTGGAGGGGTTGCCCAACTGTACATTAGTTCATTCAGTGTAATATATAAAAATGACAGGTATATTTGTGTGGCCTTTTAAAGTCTGAAATACGGGAAAAAATAATGGAGTAAATGATTTCATAAACAAATTTATTATGTTATTCGATATGTCAAGTGCAAGAGAGTCTGTCTGAGTCGTGTGATGTGATTCTTTAGAATGATATCAAATTAAACAATCTCCAGTCCTATCCTTCATAAATCCCACCTTTTAGGTCTGTTTAAATTTTCTAAATCTATAGTACACAGTGTAGTTTTAGTATAAGAAATCTGCTGATGAAAAGGACTGGTAACACACATGTAGATATGCTACTTGGTTCACATTTTGCAATACAAAGCAAACTGAGGGCTGCACGGAAATGGCCTCCTAATAAGCCCCAGAGGCAATATATTGTTGAAAATCTTGCTGGAAATCAGTTACAGGTTGCCCTTGACTTACAACCATTCATTTAGTGGCCATTCAAAGTTACAACAGCACTGAAAAAAGTGATTTATGACTGGTTCTCACACAATGGTTGCAGCATCCCTACAGTCACATGATCAAAATTTGGATGCTTGGCAACCAACATTTATATACAGTGGTTCCAGCATCCTGGACACATGTCAGCTGGGAAAGTCAATGAGTGAACCAGAATTCACAATGACCATATAATTCACTTAATAACTGCAATGATTCGCTTAACTCAGAGGTCACCAACCTTAAACACTCAAAGAGCCACAAAGGTCCTCACCGGAAGCCCCCTGTTCAATTCTGGAGCCGACTGGAAGTCCGGTTCCCCCACCATAGAGTCTCCTCCTAGTGTGGCGTTAAAGCCCTATCAATTGTGGAGCTGACCAGGGCCAGGGAGCCGCAGCAGAGGGATGAAAGAGCCACATGTGGCTTCAGAGCCATGGGTTGCTGACCCCTGGCTTAACTATGGTAAAAAAGGGTCGTAGAATCAAATGCAATCCACTTAAAAACAGCTTTGTTTAGTAGTGGAAATTCTGGTCCCAATTGTCATCATAAGTTAAGGAGTACTGATAGTAGAAAGTGTGTTGTTTATAGCTTGTCATAAATATCTAGGAAGGAGTAGCTGAAGCATTGTCCAGTCCAGCAGAGGTAATCCTATGCTTTTAAAATACCCCAGCGGTTTGCATTTTAATTTTTCAACAGCCCTTACACTATGTTTTATGCAACATGTTTGCCCATGCTGCTACTCTTCAGATGTATTGGAACTACAAGCTTCAACACATCGTCAATGGCTAGGGATTATGGCCCCAATATATCTAGAAAGCATCAATTGAAAGACTATTCCTTACAATCCAAGATTCTAAATGGCCCAATGCATTTTATAAAAATCAACAGATACTCTGTTTTCTTCTCAAGTCCCTGTCCACATTTTCTGTAAAAAATCATCATCATCTTTCTAAAACCGCAAACACTATTAAAGGCTGAGAATGGGCAGGCTGTGTTTATTTTGATCCATGCCCTCTGAGATAATTTAGTATCTGAAGCGGGTTAAATGAAGTATGAGTAAAGGTAGATTTAGGCCAGAAAAAGGAAATGCTTTTTTACATAACCTTTAAGGAATAATAGTTGCAATTTTCAATCCAAAATCATCTTGCTAAGATGTTAGCCATATTGAACATAGTATGAATAACTTCAGAATTACCTGGGGTGGCAAATATCAGATGTCTTTCCATTCAGCACACCTGAAATAGAATTTTCAGTGTTTCTCAACCTGAATATAGAATTTTCAGTGTTTCTCTTTTTTTATTATATATTTTTTATTTCTCCTGCAATATCATTTTGCAGTGTTGGCAGGACAGATCTATCAAAATATACAAACTATTAAACTATTACACATAAATAACTCAAGAATCTCAGTAGCATACTTAAACATCGTTTTTCACAATTTAAAATATTTTCCTAGCTTCTTTTCTTCTCTACCCTCTGCTGTCTATTACTCAGCCAATTGTACTATAAATCCCATACTTCAAAAAACTGGTTTTCCCCTTTATCTTTTAATAACAGTGTTAATCTATCTAACTCGGCGCATTCAAAGATTTTATTAACCAATTTTTCATCCGTTGAGTTTCTATCTTATTTCCATTCGCCCAGAGATTTTGGAATAAAATTAAATATTGGATTGAAGAGATAACAAGCCAAAAGTTAGACCTAAGTCCAGAAATCTTTTTACTAGGAATGGTCTGGGAAGGTTCAGCAAAGATATAGCATATCTGATGATACATATAATAACAGCAGTGAGAATTATTTTCGCTCAATAATGGAAATCAGAATTTTCAGTGTTTCTCAACCTCAGGAACTCAAGATGTGTAGACTTTAACTTCCAGAATTCCCCAGCCGTCATGGGAGTTGGAGTCTACACATCTCCAAGTTGCTGAGGTTGAAAAATGCTGTTATCTCTATTTTCCTTTTCATTGATTTCCTGCTTCCTAGAGGCACCTGACTGATTACTTTTGGAAAGCAAATACTTTTTGTACATGTTGGTCTCATCCAGCAAGACAATTCTCAAGGACCACCTTTAATTCCAAGCGCATTGGTTCACAGGATCCATCTTCCATATAAAGTGTCAGAGGAGGAAACCTAAAATAGATGTTTTTTCCTCTGACAGTTATCAGTATTCTCTTTTTTCCCTCCTCCCTGCTTGGTCATCACAGGTGTCTAGCTGTATCCTGCTTCCAATAGAAACTCTTGTCAAAGCCTGGCAGATGGTGCCCTGGAGAATCAAGCCAACCCTTCCAAGGTTCCCTTTGACCACCTGTAATATTTATTCTGCAGAATCGTTCAGAGTCTAGCTGCCAGGGCCAATCAGGCCGGCAAGGGGGGCAATCCCCCTTCTCAAAATGCTCCCGTTCCCATCTCTGGCGCTTCCCCGTTCGGCAGATGATGCGGATTCTTTCTGCCTCTCCATTTGATCACACCTCGTTGTTCTGCATCCCTTCGTGTATATATAAATAGCTTTGCTTCTCTTTCACCAGCAAAGGGAATCTTCCTACTCACCACACGACAGGGGTATCCCTCCACCCTTTTCTTGCCTGCATACTGAATTTCCCCCCCTCCTCCCTCACTGCGGTGGTATAGCTACTTTTTCCATCCCTTAACTGCTGGGAGCTTCACTTACAGCACGCAGATACTTGAGGTAGGGGTAAACAACAATCTTTTGCATGATAAAGACTTTCTTTAAAACTGCTAATTTGCTTAATATGCTGTAGCAGCTATTGGGGAGGGGGAAAGCCCGCCCCCCCTTGCATTCCTCCTTCTCCCCACACTGTTCATCTAGCTGCCAGGTCACAATTCCCTGCTGCAGCTTCCAGGACCAGTTGCTAGGCAACCTTCCCCACTCCCTTTGCTGTGCAGCATGACTGCTACTGGGCCCCTTTACAGAGAGCAGGCAGAAAAACATGGTTCCCCTACTTATATGAAGGAGTAGGCTACCTTAGTCTTATCTCTCCAGCCCCTTTCATTCCAGACAGCCTTTCTTTAATTTGCTCTTCTGTTGCCTCCGTTTATCATGAGTTTTTTTTTTTAATTCTCCAGATGGTGAGGCAAGCGCAGTGGAAGAAAATGTGATGAAAAGCATTTCTTCCTGCTCAGGTTATCGATGTGCAGCGTCTGCTCTATGATCTGTTCTGCCTTCTTGCAATATCTGATAGGATTGTTTTTGCTTTAAGATCCATTTCGGTTTCATTTGCAAAAAAAATGTACTCCTTAGCCTACATATTTGCTTAATTTTCCAAATGAGACATTTCCAGACAGATTTTAGATCGATGCCCCACCCTTTCTCCAATTATGTACGGGCAAAAACTTTGTAGGGCAGGAGAAGCTGAGAGGGAGCATCCGTCTCACAATCCTAGTGAGGTTTATGGCTAAACGGCAGTTTGGATTTAGTTTTGGCTTCAGATTTATCCTAATGCTCTTGCAATGTAATAGCAAACACCAATAGCTCCGGGTCAGTTTGTTGTCGCACTGGAATTCTCCAAGTTTGATTTTTGAGTCACACGCATTTTCATTATCCTTCCCACAGATAATGGCATCAATGAAGCATTTCTGGGGGATTCTTGGCAGGATTCTTCTGCATTATTGTTTTGGTGTGTGCTTAGATGCCATCCTATCCAAGTATGCACAGTAAGCAGGCAAAGCAGAAAGTACAATCCCTGATAACCAATGAACTTCACTTCTCCAAAGCTCCTATGCTGAAGGTGTTACGTAGCAGAATAATGAGATATCTCCATCTCCAAAACCAAGCTTGGATAATGGTAATATGCTAGGAGCCTATTTTGTGAGGATTGTTTATGAATCAATTCTGCAGTGAAAAGGCACTCAACAGATATTTAAACTCTTTCAGAGCCCAAGAGATCTTGACTCACGCCGTTACATAATGAAAAAGAGGTTAATAATAATATTTATAGCAGTTCTTATTCATGTTATTAATGTATGCATCTTCTGCAATTAATTTTCCTCTGACCACACTCTTCTGCCCTATCCCCACCCACCCTTTGTATGTATACTGTATATTCATAAATCACAGCAACACTTCATACAGCTGATGAAGCAGGCAGAAGTCTGCACAAAAATAAGCCTTAATACATTTATGTCTTTAAAGTGCCGTAAAACTCACTGATGCTTCTTTGGCAACTAGATTAATAGAGGCTTTCCCTCTATAAGCAGTAGATTTATTTAAACTACGGTAGTAAGCAAGGTAAGGGATGCTTGGAGCAACAGCGGCCTATGAATAAGAAAAACTTGTAAAATTAAGTCTTATTAGTATTTTACTTAATTTATCTATTGTGGTTGATATTTGTATTTAACTTATAGAATGCATTGACATAAGGTGTGGCAATATTACATAACAACCAAAACTTCTACTTAGTGGCAATATACTTAAGTCTCAGGTACACCTCTAGGCCACCGCGCAACTCCAAAAGCATAAATACAACAAAGTTAAAAGAGAGTTAAGAACAAAGTTAAAATTAAGATACTAACTTTAACTTATTTAACTTAAAAAAGTTAAAAATAAGGCAAAGGGAGCACCTTCACCTTACCAGCTACATACAAAGCTGCATATCACTCTTCGACCCCATGCCAATTGGCAGACCAGGTCTTAATACTCTTTCAGAAGGCCAGAGGAGTGGGGACCCTGTCTCACTTCTGGGGATAAGATATTCCAAAGGGCAGGAGAAACAGCAAAGAAGATTCTCTTCCTGGATCACACTAACTGTAATTCTTTAACTAATGAGATTTGCACCAGGGAGGAAGGGATAATGCCTTTGGGATAAGACAATTCATCAGGTAGTCTAGTCCCATGCTATAAAGATGATAACCAACACCTCAAATTGAATTCAGAAGCAAACTGGCACCCGATCCATCTTATAGAGCAGATGAGTTTCATGAGTTTATTTCATGTAGATTTACCTTTAATCAATATTATTTTATGTTATTATTTATTCCATTTGTATAGCTGCCCATCTTACCAAGTTACTGTGGGTACCAAGCAACATTTTAAAAAATAAAAGCAATTACAATAATACAACTTGCGCAACAGCTGAGAATAAATCATAATTACTAAATTAACCGAGAAACCGGTTCCTATGGACAGTCAGACATGGGCACAGAACGAGCTCTTTAGGGTCATACAAAAGGTCATCAGCATTGGAGCCATCCTGACCTCCAGAGGCTGAATGTTCTAAAGGCAAGTGCTTCATCAGAAAAGCTATGTCTTCTAGGCATCACCTACAGGCATTTTTTGGCCAATGACATCGGAAACATGTGGATCCTGACCAGATCTGGTAGATAGAAACAACTGGGAGAGAAGGTCCTCCAAGTAATTGTTAATTATAATGATAAAAATAAACTTGAATCAAGCTTGATTTGAATTGACCTGAGTTGACAAAGACATCCAAGAATGTTGCTGTTGATTTTTTCCAAGATACCTTAGGATTTTTGCTTTGTCTGTTGCCTCCAGCTCTGGCTGGAAACTTTTGGATTCCTGGCCAATTGCTAACTGGATCCAAGCCTGTTCAGTTTCCAAGCTTAAAAAAAATCAGACAGACACTTCTACCTGCAGGAACCAATATTAAATTTTTATTTATAACCTCTGCCATTTAAATGAAAAAAAAAAGTATTTTAAGTTATGAGTGGATGTGAATAATCATTTTGAAAATATAGTAGAGATAGTCCTCAATTTACAACAGTTCGTTTAGTGACTTTTTGAAGTAACAACGGCACTGAAAAAAGTGACATGACTGTTTTTCACATTAACAACCATTGCGGCATCCCCATGGTCATGTGATCAAAATTATGACGGTTGCGCTATCTCAGGATCATGTGATTACCTTTTGAAACCTTCTGATAAGTAAAGCCAGACTCACGTGTTACTAACTTAACAAGTGCAGTGATTCACTTAACAATGGTGGCAAGAAAGGTCATAAAATGGGACAAAACAAATGTCTCACTTAACTATAGAAATTTTGGGCTCAATTGAGGTTGTGAATTGAGAACTACCTGTATGAGATTCATTTATTTTCTGGCATTTTTCAAACTTGGTAATGATGAAATTGGCTATCATATAATGGGTACATATATGAGGGAGTAGGCACAAATACACATTTAAAGCATGAACCTTCCTGTTCAGGTTGGGTTTTCAGATGCCCCCCCCCCCGCCGCTGCAGGGAGGCGGAACCGATTAGATGGTTCC
>JANHJO010000459.1:200065-210449 GCA_032468235.1 Pseudoxyrhopus heterurus
TTTGCAGGAGCCGGCAGGGTGAGGGGAAGTTTTTTGAGCCAGCCAGGAGTGATTTTTACCATTAAAGTTATCCTAACAGGTGGGGCCTGGAAGTGGGCGGGGCCAGCTGGAATTTCTACTACCGGTACGGGCGGATCGGGGGGTTCCGGTTGAATCCCATCGCTGCTTCCGCAATCCCACAAGAGAGCAAAGAATTATATTTATTGGACAGACTGCTGAATTTTTGGACTCTGCTTAGATCTAGTTTAAGACATTCTTCAGGGTTCCATTCAAATCAATGTGCCATGATTGAGATTCGATTGATTTTAATACTAGTAATATTTTGAATTCTACATATGAAGCTGAAGTGCAGGAAGGGCATGAGATCTGCTGCTTACAAAATTTGGCAATTTCTAGAGGGATTGGTATCAAATGTTTTCTTCACTGCTGTTTCCAGCAGCAGCTACAGGGGAGTCAGGAGGACAAATTATGAACACTGGAGAATAAGAGGAACTAGATCCAATGGATGTTTAGCTGCCCGTCAGAAATCCTGTCTCGAGGCAAAATGCTGAAAGAAACTACTAATGGAGCAACATATTTTTTAATTGTAAACCATCCAGACAGACACAGACAGACATTGTATTTCTATTGCCAGTTATATAGTTGGTAAAATATAAAGGAGGTGAACCCATAATTTGATTTTAACTCTTTTATTACTGAATACATAATGGTGAGTTGGAGGTGTAAAACTGTAACTTCTTTAGAAATATAAATGCTCATAATCACCTCTTCAGAAGAAGCTTGATTGTAAAGACCTTGCTTTGCATGCTTATATTCAATCCAGGGAAATCACCCATTTAAAAGAAAAAGTAGTGAGTAATTCTAGAGATGCACAACCATATAAAATAGACAAGAAATGGACATACTTTTATGTTTGGGTTCTTTGGTGGGAGGGCAGAGATCAGAATCTAGAAGTTCCAGCAAAGAATTCAGAAGAAAAATAATGGCATAGACAGATAATTAAACAGAATAAAGTACATAATAAATCTGAGTACTTTATATATAGTAGTCAGGATATTTATTTCTGATATTCATCACAAACAGGAATTTGTGAAACAGGAATTTGTGATGAATATCAGAAATAAATTCCAAAGATCTCTTTGCACAAATATTCATTCCCAGTTTTTTTTCTACTTTTCAATGGACCTTTCTAATAGTTGCTGTTGCTAGTGGAGGGAAGGTCAATCAGAAATGTAAGCTAATTTATTATAGATGCCAAGAGATTTACCTATAGATCCTGATCTGTCTTCTTACTAGATAAAGGATACTGGGGAAAAACTTGTGGGATAGCTTTCTTATGAATGGGGAGTGTGTGAGACTGAATCTTATGCCTAGTAGTAAGGATATACAAAAATAGTGGTATGCACATATCAAAATACATGTTTCCATTTCTCAAAATAGCAAGCTGTTCAATTGGATGTATTTTTTTTTACATTTTCCTTTATCTTTCTCAACAACATTTTTATGAATAGACTGTTCACTGTTATTTAGGACTGACGACAAATGATACTTTTTTTTTTGTATGTAGGTGTTTACTGGCATCTTCACAGCAGAAATGTTTCTCAAAATAGTTGCCATGGATCCTTATTATTATTTCCAAGAAGGCTGGAATATTTTTGATGGCATCATAGTCAGCCTGAGTTTGATGGAGTTGGGTCTTGCAAATGTGGAAGGATTGTCAGTTCTAAGATCCTTCAGATTGGTAAATATACATAGGAGGTTTCAAGAAACATTTTGATCATATTATGTATTCAGAGTAATCAGATTGTGAATATACGTACTGTATTCTGATACCTGAATGTTGTGCAAAAATAAAATAAGTCAGCATCCAACAGCATGAAAAATATAACAGCAGAATATAAAATATTGATCAATATTTTCTTAGGTATTAAATTCATCAAGACCAATAAGATCTTTTCCAAAATAGGTTTGTACGCACCTTGAGTCTCAAACACAATTACTTAAAGCCACTAATATATATTGATTTTACGTATTCTGGAGAACCCTCACATGGATTTCTAAATCCGGTGTCCATTTTCAGGACAGGAATTTCTGCACAAGATAACTTTTTTATTATGAATTAAAAGTAATTAAAATCAAAAGTAATTAACACTGATATTGATGCATGTGTGCTTTTATTTTTTCAGCTTCGAGTTTTCAAACTGGCAAAATCTTGGCCAACATTAAATATGTTGATAAAGATTATTGGCAATTCAGTAGGTGCCTTGGGAAATTTGACTTTGGTTTTGGCTATCATTGTCTTCATTTTTGCCGTGGTTGGAATGCAGTTGTTTGGCAAAAACTACAAGGAATGTGTCTGCAAGATTTCCAATGACTGTGAACTCCCACGCTGGCACATGAATGATTTTTTTCATTCTTTCTTGATTGTCTTTCGAGTTCTTTGTGGAGAATGGATAGAGACTATGTGGGATTGTATGGAGGTTGCTGGACAACCCATGTGCCTTACTGTCTTCATGATGGTCATGGTGATTGGAAATTTAGTGGTAGGTATCAAAGAAATATCCACTTAAGGCAAGTAGAGCATTACAACTGGATTCTTTAAATATTGACATGGAACAATTGGCATATATTTAAATTTTAAACCAGTTTTGATATTTTTTTTTACTTTTCTATTCTAGTCAGCAGGTTGTGCAAATACTATATATGTGTGTGTGTATGTATGTACAGTATGTGTGTGTGTGTATATATATATCTCTTTGTGTGTATGTGTGTATTTGTGTATATATATATATACATATACATGCACAGTATATATATGTATGTATGTATATAAATCTTTCTATTTCCACGTTCAAAAAGAGTAGGGTGGGGTTTTTTTAAGAGTAAAAGGTAAAGATTTCCTGTCCAGTCATGTCCTACTTGAGGTCATGGTACTCATCTCCGTTTCCTAGCTGAGGGTGCCAACGTTGTCCAAAGATTTTTTCCGTGGTCACGTGGCCAGCATGACTATATGCCAAAGGTAAACAAAACACTGTTACCTTCCCACCGAAGTGGTACCTATTAATCTACTCGCCTTTGCATTCTTTCAAACTGCTAGGTGGGCAGGATATTTCTGTTATAATTGTCATAGACTTATTCTCCTTTTTTTATCGGGGAACCACAGGGACCTTGCTTTATATGAAGTCAGATCACTAATCCAATTAATTCTATGATGTCTATGCTACATGTAGAGAACATCTTTTTGGCTCCTGAAGGATGCTAATATTAGATCAAATGTGCAAATCATTATTAGGAAATCTGAATTATTACATTTAATCAGTAACAGTGTTAAGAGAATCTTAAACAGTCAAAGTAATACATCTTCTGCTGGAGAATATCACCTAACACAGAAGTGGGTTAATAAGAATGCTGATCTATTTCAGTATTGGTTCCTTATGTTCAAAAAAGATATCGGATTAGGAAGCAGAAATAGGCATTAAAATAGTCCGATATAAGAGTAATCAAGAAGAAGCAACACTTACAGCAAAATATTCAAACATTGTGGCCAATAACATTATAAACTAAGTGACTCTTTTTTTCTTTTAATAGGTTTTGAATCTTTTTCTAGCCTTGCTCCTGAGCTCCTTCAGTTCAGACAATCTTGCTGCTACAGATGATGATAATGAAATGAACAACCTCCAAATTGCAGTGGCTAGGATTCAGAAAGGAATAGATTTTATAAAAAGAAAAGCTCATGAATTTGTACAAAAGGCGTTTGTGAGAAAACAAAAGGCTTTGGATGAAATCAAGCCCCTTGAAGATCTAAACAATAAGAAAGACAGTTGCATTTCTAATCATGTGATAGTAGATATTGGCAAAGATTTTAACTATTTGAAAGATGGCAATGGGACTACCAGCGGCATAGGAAGCAGCGTGGAAAAATACATCATTGATGAAAGTGATTATATGTCATTCATAAATAACCCAAGTGTAACTGTGACGGTACCCATTGCTGTTGGAGAATCAGATTTTGAAAATTTAAATACAGAGGAATTTAGCAGTGAGTCAGATCTGGAAGAAAGCAAAGAGGTAAGTCCTATGTAATACACACAAATATATTGTGGTGTTCTTTTCAAAACATGATTTGCACTTATTAAAAAGTTAAACTGACAGCTACTGTTTTCATACCTTTTCAGATAAATCCACATATCTTAATACAGTACGTATTTTATGCCAACGTATTGTAACCGTCCATTAAGGTCATTCTAGATATGTTGGCCTTTCTCAGAAGATTAACATTTTTATTTTTCTAACTTACAGAAAAAATACAGGTTTGCAATTAAATGTTTGTTATTCATAGCAGAATTTCAGGAAATACTAGAAGATGCTCCACAGCTCTTTAGCTTATATTATAACTGTGTCCACTCAGAGGTGACTCCAGAGCCATTCTGTTCTTCGGCATTTAGAAATTGGCTCAAATGGGTTGGAAACTAACTTGCAGCATTAAATGTAAATCAATCATGTTTTCAGTGTTAATTTTATACTTTCTAAATGAGCTATTGATGACTTAAGTTTGATGAAAATTGCAGTGTTCTGCACACTCATACTAGAATTCACACAAAAAGTGGATGCACTTATTTTACTTGGTTTGTTTTCTATGTATTATTTTGTAAATCATTTGTGGTTGAAGTTTTTTTTAATGAAGGATCAAAGCATTGCATAGTCTTTAATCGTACCAAATCAGCTATAAAATCATTTTTCTTTTTCCCAATTTGCTTAGTGAAGTATGTCAGCCATTGCTATTGTGGTTTCAATTGCATTTATGGTATTACTTTGAGGAGAAATTTCAGTCTGCTTCATTAAAGCCAGATTTAGAACTTGGTTATTGTTAGAACCTGGTTATTTATTGAAACCATTTTTAATTGTTTATATAACGGATAGAGAACTCTTTCATTCCAGAGCAGTAAGTGATGTAACTGAAATAAAATACTCCTTGGGCTAGAAAAAAACTGAGCCATTTGGTACTTACAGAAGCCACTTATAATTTACTAATTGGTTTATAAAGGGCTAGATTAGCAACCCCAGTTTTTAGAAATACCAAATGACATATAATTTGATAATTAATTAGCTATTTTATATAACTTGTATTCTACTTTCATGGCAAAGATTTTCCAGAGCAACTTATAAAATCATTGCAATTGAAATAATTGAAAATTTGTAATTGTAATAAAATAACTGAGATGGAAAAAATCAACAATTAATTGTTTTAGAAACCTTAGTAATTTCCAAATGAAAAACTATGTCCTCAAAGCTAAAAAGGCTTATATTCCTTTAATCTAATATTATATTTCGGGCAATTTTCTTATCAAACCACTTCTAATATTTTCAACTTTTAATATTTTAATTTGTAATCCAGAGAAATTTAAATTTCTAATCTCATTTATTTCCATAGAAGAGTTGAATAAGTGGTTAAATCTCTCTCTTTTAGATTTAAATTTTTATTTTTAGTCATGATGTTTATACTTTTTTACACTTTATACATTTTTAATGACCATAATTTTATACTTTTTTAATGTCCGTATCCAGTTTCCTTGTTTTCATACATTTGTGCAATGAAAAACTTTAATTGATTCTAAACATGGCTAATTTGATTTATTCAGGTTTTTTTTACACATGGTTCATCAGAATCCATAAATATTTCACTAACTATATTACAATATTAAAAAAAGCCATTTACTATTCCTTAAGTTTGAACTTCTTGAGTTCTTTATTGCCATTAGTCATCTTCTGTTAATGTTTATTAACATATAATTATATGATATAATCACATTTCTTTAAGATTTTGATATTATTTGGAAATAATTTGTTCAACATTTCATAAATGCAATTCTTCAAGGATTGAATTTTAATACTGTTAAATATTGAACATCTAAATACTGGACATCTGTTAGATAAACTTTTGAAATTGCTGTCATCTCCAGAGGTGAAAAAAAAGACAATATTCATTTATTCGTTCATTCATCCATTCCAATACAGTAATTCTATACCACCCAACTTCTCACAGCTCGAGATTCTTTTATCCTGAGTCCCCAGCCTCTTTCCACTTACCTTTCTGGAGCAGGTTTTTTTTCTTTGTACTTGGGAGGCTGAAAGAGACAGAGAAAAAAAGAAAATAATGTTTCTACACAAATACTTTCAATCAATACTTTCTGAGAAATTAGAAAATTTCCATTCACCATTTTGATCCTCCCATCTTTTCTCACTATTTCTCCCATTATTATTTGTTAAGAGAACCTCTGTAAAGGAGAAAATGAGAATAACTGTGCATTCTCTTCTAATTATTACCACTGGGTCTCTCCATCCAGAGTCTCTCAAAAACAAAATCTAATAACATGAATTATCCATTCTGAAGATTGTTGATTGTAAATCTGTACTTGATTTCCAAAGGAGAGATTTAGACCACAGTCCTCCTTTCTTACAGGAATTCTCCATGTGAACAAGGAAAGATTTGGGGAAGAAGGGGCTACCACTCAACTCATAATATTACTCCTCTTGTTGTAGAGTTTCATCAAAGATTGTGTTTCATTTTACTCTTGACTGGTGTTGCACCCTGTCTGATGACAGGCTTCTTATCAAAAGAAAAGCATAGTTGGATCTTAATATCCTCTGAGAGAGCACAATAAGAGTTTCATGTTCCTCATCCACAGAAAATACAACAAACCCTTAAGCTCATGATTAAATTTTCCAGAGACATCAGTGAGAAAACATGTAACTTTCTCTTCATACATATATTAATTAGATTTAGTTCTGGAGCTTTTTTTTTCATCCAAATGGTGATCAAAAAATGATCAAAATTGACTTTTCGGACTTATGCCTGGCTCTTTGTGCTTCTGTAAGCTATTCATCTATGGCTAATTTGTGTAGCCCATGTTAATAATACAAATAATTGGAACTGCCTTGGCAAGTAGCCCTGGCAATAAAATGTGTGACCTGCTGTTAGAAAGCTCAGTTATGCAAAATTTTCCATAATTAATTTGTCATTACGTAAGTCAACCCTTGTCTTGATTTCTTGATCTTAATTTTTTAAGATGTTTATTTAAATTATTTATAAAGTCTCCTCCCCCCCATCTCACAGGATAAGTTATTTTGGCAACTAAGGAGAGTGTGAAGTCCACTTGCATCAACTCCAGTGCACACGTCTAAATCTGGATCCAATTCAGATTTTGGGTGATATAAGATGGATAGAAGACATTTGTTTATTGAGTTTGATTGTGAAACTCTAGGTCATGTTTTATGATGAATACTAACAGTAAGGCTAGATCTTTAAAGTATATATGAATATTTCTGCTTTGTGCATGATTTTCAAAGAAATTGCAAGTCTTTGAGTAAACATTCCAATTCAACAAGTCAATATAGTTTCGATCTTAAAATTTCATTTCCATTTTGTCTTGGTTCTTTATGATGAATTCTAAGAAGACCGAGCAGCGCATGCTTCAGGGCCATTCTGGTCATTGTTCATATAAAAATAAGCAGTTATTTTCTTGTTTTTATATATATATATTTTAAGAAAAATAGTCATATTGGTAAGTCAAATCATACATACCTACCCGGAGTTAAACGCCAAGATACTGTATGCAAATTTATTTCCTACCATTCTTCTCGCAGGATTAAAATCAACCTGGATCATTCAAGAATGCAGCTCTAGTGCTTTTTTGTCAGACAGCACCGAACAGCACCAATATTACACAGGTTACTTGAGCAAGTTCTACCTCTGTATGATGTTTTTTTAAATGGGTACTGACTGGCCTGCATGCTACTCTGCCATCTCCCTTCCCCACTCATTGCAGTATTATAGAAACCTCCCCGCTACTCCCCGCTGAGTCACATGACTCACATCACAGCATGGTCAGGCAGTACTGGCAACTAGAACGTTTGTAGGATTTCAGACTTTAATTCACTTGTGTTTCTTTACCATACAATTTTAGCAATGCGAACAAGCTGCATGTAATGTATTCAACTTTGAAAGCATTGGTTTAGCTTATTTCTGGACAAACTAAAGTATTCAATATTTAATTAAACTGGAGTGAACTTTATTCTACTTACAATTATACATTGTTGGATTATCTTCATGCTCTTTGAGGTTTTTTTTTAATGAGAATCGTCATTTTATTAAATTTGAATGCCACATGTTACCAGTTTTCTGACATTCAGTTACATGACTTATAAAAAACCACCTCAGCAATGCTAATTTTTTCAATAAAAGTATTTTTGACAAGGTGGTAATACTGACAACCAAGCCCACAATCATGACAGTTCCTCTCACTGACTTCGGAGGTGATAAAACAACAATTTTTGGGGCCAGAGAAATTTCAATTAACTGTAGCATAAATAATATTGTCTCATAATGGCCTTCACAGGTCCCCTGTGATTGATTTTTAAAGCTTCAAACTTTTTCACAAATGTAAACATTCACCTCCTTGTTCGTAGGAATGGTGATATGGACATGAACTAAGATTCATCCTTGTGTTCTCCATTTCATGTTTTTCCCCTGCACATATCTGCAAAAAGTTGCATTTAACAAAATACAGTTTGGCCCCAAGACTTGTATACCAATCCAAAAACTGTCAGTTCTAGACAAAATTAATGGGCAACTGTAACACGTTTAGAGAGATTCATTGAAAATCTGGTTCCACACAGTCCATATGAAGTAACACATATTCTCCCAGAGACATTATCCTTAGTACTGGAATGCATTCCTCTTTCTCACGTGTAGAAATATAACAAGCATATACTGCAACTAAAAAGCATGCACAAATTTGCTTCTTTATGCTCAAAATTTTAAGAACTTGATATGTTGGGTAAATAATTTTTATTATACTGAAAGAAAAGTCTGCCTATATACAGCAGAGGTAATGAAATAATGTCACTTCAAAGTTTATAATCACTATATTTTTTTAAAAAAATAGGGCTATTAAATTATTTTATAAATAGAACCACTTTAAAACCATTGACTATATTGCTTGCCCCTGTGTTGACAATTCATAATTCAAATGTTGACAAACATGATATACTGTATAAACAATCCATTGTTCCAAATCAAAAGAAGATTTCTCCTTCCCTTGTGGTGTTATGATCATTAGCCGCATTTCATGCTGAGGAAAAAAATCACTAGTTTACATAATGTTTATTTTTCTAGACTACAACAAAAACTAGTCACAACATGGACAGTCCTGACTTTTCTTGGTGTGATATACAAGTAGCTGGACACTTGCCTTCATGTTTTGCCAACTTCCTAGTCTAATCTGGGTGTTTCTAGAAGATTCTTACCTCAACTCCTATCCAGAGTTGATTCTGCTCAGATTTTTAAGTAGGCTAAATTTTGCCACCAAGCCGGATTAAGAAAGAACGATTTCCTTTAAGTTAAGATTCTTCTCCCCCAGATATATGATAAATATAAATAATCAAACAGTTTCTACATGCTGTCTTCTAACTCCCATCATTCTGTGATAATCCCCAATTAGCCTTTTCTCCCATTAATCCCTTTCTCTAATTTCTAATTTTAATTAAAGAATATAACACGAAGAGTTCTTTTTAACATTTTGCTTAAAATCTTATTTTTAAAAAAAATCTTTCAAAGTGATGAATATGAATACAACTATGGGAATCATAGCAGGAGTTGATTATATTTTTTATATAAAAAGGGCACTTTCAGAATGCTTTAATTAGGCTGGTTCGCTGCTTTCTGAAACTAATTAGGCTGGTTCGCTGCTTTTCTAAAAGTATTCCCTGGCAATCATGCTTAACTCTGATATTAGCTTCACTTTTCTAAACTGAAAAGCGGTTTCCTTTTGCCATGTCATTTTGCTGAATGAATGAAAGCATGATAACAAATCTGATGTGTATTTGAACAAGAATATTTCCTAATTGTGTATTTGTATCTTTTCTTGCTATATATGATAGATTTCTGAAAATTAAAGCAACAGTGAAAAATATATCAGAATATACTCATTACACAATTAGCAATGTATAACCTGATGCATATATTATGCAGAGAGAAAGAATATGTTAATATTTATATAGCCTGTGAACTTGAATAACATTTTTAATGTGGCCTATTCCCCATAGTAAATTGGGTAATGCCAGTCATGGCATGTTTTGTAAAAGATGGTGGAGGGTGACACTCTATTTTAACAATTATTTCATTTTGATATTTTCATATAAATGAGAGTGTTCCTCACAAAAGAAAGACAATTACCGTGTTTCTCAGAAAATAAGACCCAGTCTTATTTTCTTTTAGACTTGAAAATAAGCACTTGGGCTTATTTTCGAGGCGGTCTTACTTTTTTTGAGGTGCAGCAGGCCAGACTCGGTTAGCTGGACGCACCGTGGACGTACCGTCGCCTTC
>JANHJO010000459.1:223629-239007 GCA_032468235.1 Pseudoxyrhopus heterurus
TGGGGGAGAACTGTAATTTTGTATAGAGCACAAACAAACAAACTTCCCTCCCGGACTTCTCTTTTATATATATAGATTGCAAATCTTTCAGTGACTGTCTTAAGGGCCCCAGATCTAGCAAAGAACACAAGTGGCATACAAAAGGAGTTGTGCAAAGGCCTTCCTAGTCACATTGACTCTTCAAGCAAGAGCTGTGAGTCTAGGAAGTCACCCGTATTGTGTACCAATCTTGAAGGGAGAGGTGGAATCCCATTCAAGATGGAATATTTCCAGATCTGGACATTTCAAATACCCATAGCCATATCATCTTCATTGGATTGAGTTAGAGACAGTTCCTCCCTATCCAAACCTCCAGAATCTTGAATCAGCTGAAATACATGTATACAAAGTCTCAGTTGTGATAAATCATTTCCTTTGGGCATCATTGAAATTGTCCTATGGAAACTGATTTTGACAATATAGTAGATTTCCAAAGCATCATTTCAAATGTAGACCTATTAATTTTAGAATGAGAAAGGGCTCCAAAGCCATCTGCTGGTTTAAGAGTATATTCTGCTCAAGACATGTAGTACTATAACTATTATTCTCTTTTCATTTGCCATATCATTTTGCATATTTTGCCAGGCTGCATCCGGAAATTCAAGTGCTGCCAAGTCAGTGTAGAAGATGGGAAAGGAAAACTGTGGTGGAATCTTCGGAAGACTTGTTACAAAATCGTAGAACATAATTGGTTTGAGACTTTTATTGTCTTCATGATTCTCCTTAGCAGTGGTGCTCTGGTAATTTTTAGAACTTGAAAACCGTTCATTATCATAGAGACTTAGTGTAGGAAATAGCCCAGACACATAATTATCTGAAAACCTCTGAATTTCTAGTAGGGATTATCTTTTCTATGAGTCAGAGCTATCCCTAAAGTAGTATGATTTTATTACTTAATTGTTAGAGTTATATCCCACCTTTCAGTCAGGAGCTCAAGGTGCTACCCATAGCATTCTGTCCTGTCATTTTTCCTCACAATTACACCTCTACAAGTATATTTGACTGACAGAGCAATTAATCACAGTCACAGTGAACTTAAGTAGTTCAGGGCAGACGTGAAGCTGGGTTTTCCCAGTGCCAGTTAAATACCTGGCTTTCTGCACCAAAGTGGTTTTCAATCCACATTTTCCCTTTAAATTGTTCCATATAATATTCCTACAGAAGAGGGTTGATTTTTGATGCTGTTTTAATCCCAAATAGCTTTACAGAGCAGATGCATGTTTTTATTGTAAAGATTTTTCTTCTAAAAATGAGATCTGTTAATCCCAGTTAAGCAATATGGTCACAATAATATTAGATTTCTAAATTGTTCCAAATGGGATAGCAATTCATACTTATATATTGGATTCATACTGGGACAATGTTTTAAACTCTGTGAGGGATTAGAGAGGGAAATGATCAGTTCAACTTTTTTAGGTTTAGGACTTCAGGTCTAAAGTCAGAATTAGCATGACATTTGGCTTTACCTTCCTTTAAAAAAATATTTTTGTAACTTTATTTTTCTATGGAATGGTACTGAAAAAACATAAGGGGTTACATATGATTAAACAGCTTTATTTAGCTTAGTTTGTGAAATTTAGGAGTGGAATCCCAAGGAGATATCTTAATTTAATTAAAGATGCCAACAATTGAATCTGCAATGCACTACATATAAAACATGTCATCAGCCACCAAGGTATGGCTTCTACCAGTAAACTCTATAAAGTAGACTCTATAAATATCAAAACAAATGTTTTTGATATTTTTATCATATTCTGATTTAATAAATATATTGATTAAAGTGAAGCATTTGAGCCTTTCAATAGAAAGAGGAGAGGACTGTTTTTAGTTCTAGAACTGGAAAGCAAACAATAAATAATAAGCCATACTAAAACCAGGGGTGGGGTGGGGGAACTTCTGTCCCCAGGCTTTCGAAGACGTATACATTGAGCAGCGCAAGACTATCAAGACCGTCCTGGAATACGCAGACAAAGTCTTCACCTACATCTTTATTTTAGAAATGCTTCTGAAGTGGGTGGCTTATGGCTTTCAAGTCTATTTCACCAACGCCTGGTGCTGGCTGGATTTCCTCATCGTTGATGTAGGTATTTTTTTCTCGCCAACCAATTAAATTCATTGTAGCATGGATTTTTATAAGAATCATTGGATGTACAATAAACTCACTACTTTCGGAAAAGGGAAACTTCTGCTTTCAGCTGGCTGAATGGTGTTCAGTAGAATTGCCACTGAGCGGAGTTCCCTTGGTGAAGCAGAACTTCTGGAACCAGAAATCTACAGAGAGGTAGAAGTATGGTGCCCCTATCAGCAGGAAGGTGAAAATGAGATGTGACAGGACATCTGTAGATCCACAAAATTAAAAACTTTCTTATTTCCTTGATAATATTTGCGGAAGGAAGTAAAGAATGGCCAAACATTCCTCCCCTCTTCACTACCTTTGCTCATTTCAGCCATCTCGAAGGTGATATCTGATTCCTTTTCATCTAAGCACTTGAGCAGTGAATAGGAACAGGTGGGCAGGCAAGGGAGAAAAGTCTGTTCTTGTGCAAGTAGGACCAAAGAATACTTTACTCCATCCTCTTTCGAAAGGAAAAAAGATACAAAGCTCGAGATCAGCTGGTTCAAAATTTATATCTTTGGAAAGAGCAAGAAAGAGGGAGAGAGGCATGACAAGAACAAGATGGTGTTGGAGGGAAGTCTAACATGAACCGCAAAAAGTAAGATTGCACATTCTAGAACAGTTAAAGGAAAGTCAACGTAACTTTGTCTCTAGTTTCATATGTGCAGATTCTGATTTGTATAATTCTCTTTTTTTTTTCATGCATCTTTGAACCTTATTACCCAAGGTGCTTCCAAGCAGGAGCAGACTATAGAATCTTATTTTTCTTTTGTATTATTTTTAGGAAGAATATTTTTAACATCATGTCTGTGACTTCAGCCATGTTTTAGGAATATTTTTCCCAGCAGCCTCTCTTTTCACAAGAGGCTGATTAATCTGAAAGGAAAAGGTTTTATATTTTTAACAATATTTATCATATTTATTTAGCCGCCCATCTCACATGAAAGTGACTCTGGGCCACATACAGCATTTAATTAATAAAAGCAATCACATAAAAACTTCACAATTAAAATAACAAAAAGGCACATAAAACGGGGCAGGAGTAATATTAACTGCAGTAAGGGAGCTATCACAAAAGCCATTGTAAAATCTTCTTCATCCCTTGGGACCTTCAGGCCTAATAACATAGCCAGGTCTTGAGAGACTTGCAAAATGTTGAGAGGGATAAACTGTTACCAGTATTTATGATTGCCAGTAAGTTTAAACTTATAATTAACACTTGATTTATTGTTTCGACTCCCGGATGGCTTTTCTTCTAGCACCTGTTTCAAGCTCATATTAGTTACAGAAGACAGCACTATAGATTTTAGCTCACCTTTATCATTCTCTCATTTCTGTGATTTACCAGTATGGATTATGGGATTGCTATCTATCCCACACATTTGGGTGAAGCAAAGGGATAAAGCTGCTGTGCTAAGGCAGATAGGCAGCCCAGAAGGTATAAAAAATAAAGGATTTGGAAGAGAGAAGTGACCTCCACAGGGACTGAGCACGTGCCATTTCAAATGGGTACACTGGTGAGGGCATTATAATTCTGGTTCCTACAAGCAGGAGTCAGGAACATGTCACAAACTGGAAGGAGTGAGCCAGAAATACTTAGGGGTTGGTGAATCCTCCATCATTCCATAAGAAGTGGTTTATGAGTGATAACAGAACCCCACCTCCGCCCAATCCGCCCCCGCCCTCCCCATGTGTATTTCGTTTAATGTTTGCTGTTAACTTTTTATGTTTTAGCTTTTACGTAACTGCAAGCCATCCAGAGTTACCCTATGGTAAGATGGACAGCCAGTAAATTTTATAAACAACAAACAAATAAACAACATAAGATGGTCTAATTCCATAAGGAAATAGTGCGAGATGAACAAAAAAAATAATTTCTACCCGTCCATTGTAATTGTTTCCTGCACATCCTTTTGAACTTCAGTTGTGGTAATTTGGCCAGGATGATTTTTTTTTAATATTGATATATTGGTCAAATTGCTCATCTAGGACAACAGAACGCATAAATGAGCACAAGGTTGAAAAACAGAAAATTATTAAATCTGGTAAAAAAATATTTATTGCTGGATCTTCCTATAATTGATTCGGATCTGCCAACTGGCTTTATGAGAAGTGTAAGTTTGGAGCAAAATTTGGAGTAAACTTTGAAGTAAAAAGAGAACCAGTTTGGTCTAGTGGCTAAGGCTACCAGGTTAGAAAGCCAGAGGCTATGAGTTCTAGTCTCTGGCTTAGCCATGAAAGCCAGCTGGGTCACCTTGGGCCAGTCATTCTCTCTCAGCCTTACTCACCTGCAGCATTGTTGTGAGGAAAATAGGAGAAAAGTGTGTTGGATATATTTGCTGCCTGAATTATTTGTAAAAATAATAAAGGCAGGCTTCAAATAAATAAATAAATATAAAAATTATAAACTTCAGAGTAGAACCAAAGATTCTTCAGTTCGTTTCCTTGCTGTCTCTTTCTTTGATATCGCTCATTATACTCCTCTGAACTAGTTTGATTTTGTAAGATAATCTTCAGCTATGACAGACTAGGGAGAAGTGGCATTACCAAAGATTTCTTGAGAAACACATGCCGACTATTATTCACACAGTAAATTACTTTCTTTTTTTATTCATGTGTAGGTCTCTATCGTTAGCTTAACAGCGAATGCCTTGGGCTACTCTGAACTTGGCGCAATTAAATCTCTTAGGACTTTAAGAGCTTTAAGACCTCTAAGAGCCTTGTCACGGTTCGAAGGAATGAGGGTAAGAAAAATATGAAATAACATATGCTTGAAGCAAATTATTTTCTTAAGGGTATACTACAAATGTGTATCTCAAAGCCACTAGGTTAAATTTCATTTAGAGTGCCCCTGGGCAACATGCTACTGCAATTCCCTTAGCCTCTAGAAAACATGAGAGAAATAATTCCAGTATATCTAGGAAATGTCTGAAGGCAGTTCTTTATCTCATTGTCAGATTATTTATTTTCATTTAAATCACAGCTCTGAAATGGTGGATATCCCAGACTAAAAAAAAACAAGCAAAAAAAGGCTAGCTAAAATAGTGCTACGTTTAATACTGTCTGTTGTATCCTTGCCCCAAATTTTGAAAAAAACACATCATTTAAAGAAGCTCCTTGATTTGAAAAATCAAGAGATAGCATGCAGACCTGCTCCATGGCTGATGGCCAACCCAAAACCTTGGAGTTCATATCTCAGCCAGGATATACATTAGCGAGAAATAACCACGAACCAACTATTTCCAGAATACGGTAGTTCCACAGGTCTATCTACCCTATGCTATTAGTAAAGAAAACAACTGAAATAGTTGGAGAGCCCACATGCATATGTTTCCTGGCTAACTCAGAACTGCAGCTATTTGTTTTCTTGCTGTGTTGTCAGGCTGAAAAATTACTTTTCATAAGGCTCTGTTGCTTTATTATGACACTTGGGCTGTGCTTCCCACCTGGCTACAGAGTCCATATGGAGGAGATGATTGAGCAATGTAATGATGATAACATTGAGGGTTGTTTCATACTTAAATGCTAATATTTCCTTAGAATTCATTTTCCTCTGACTTGCAACTTGGTTCTCCAAATGTGCGAGGAAAGAGTATTTCTAGGGCTAGGGTACTGATAGGGTGCTGCATTGGAGTTATAAAACCTTCAGTTACGTTCTGACACACATTATGGTCCTTCCTCTTCAATTTTGTGAAGCTAAATTCTGGAAAGTCTTTCTTCTGCAAATCTTTCCCTAAATTTGTAATTTTCTTTGTTCAAACCTAATCTTTATACCTGAGTCCTGATCTCTTTTTCATAATCGATTATTACCATTGCTGCCTTCAGCTGGGATTAAATTATAGCACAAAATTGCCAAGAAGCAAAACTATGAATTAGAAATTCTCCTTTTCATGTCTCACTTTAGCAAATATGTTTTCACTTCTTTGGCTTCATGTGTTTATTACTTTGTATTACAGGTAGTGGTGAATGCTCTCTTGGGAGCCATTCCATCTATCATGAACGTGCTTCTTGTATGTCTTATATTCTGGCTAATCTTTAGCATTATGGGAGTGAATCTGTTTGCTGGCAAGTTCTACCACTGTGTTAACACCACAAATGGGGAAATGTTCAGCATTGATGAAGTTGACAATCAGACTGAGTGTGAGAATCTCATCGAAAGAAATGAAACAGCCAGATGGAAAAATGTGAAAGTCAACTTCGATAATGTGGGACTTGGCTACCTCTCTCTGCTTCAAGTAGTAAGTAGTTGTTCTTTCTATGTTAAAATTTGAACAACATGACCATATTATTTCCTCTCTTTAGCAGGTTTTTCCTTTATTAGAAAATTCCATCAATGTGAACTGTCGGTCACTTTACAAATGATTCAGCTGCCAGGTTTTGAAATGGATTGATTTGCATCATAGGTGGCATCCCTTAATCTTTTTCGTCTAGGCTCTTTAAAATATACCTGTTAGCAAACTTTTTGCGTGCCACATAAATCATACCTTATACATGAACTAAAATGATTATTAGTAAAATGCAGGTGCACCTGTGATAGGTTGTTTATTTATTTCACTACACATGCGGCAATCAAGCAATCTCACTCACCCCTATTTAATAAAGGAAATTATTCATAACCAGAGAAGACACAATTGGATATAGAAAATGGCCGTTTTTCAGAGCTGTACTAGGCTAGCAATAGTGGCTAAACAGAATGCAACTCTGGGTGAAATTCAACATGGCCTGATGGGAAATTATCTGGTGTTTTTTTTTTTTACTTCTTGTAACACAATCTGGTACCAACTCCTCAAAAATTCTTCCGAATAGAATATATGTGGGTTGAAAGGCTGGGTGGACATCATGTATGCAGCTGTAGATTCACGAAATATAACTGACAGGGGGGCATGAAGTCTTCTAAAAGACATTTACAATTTACACAACATGAACATTTAGGAATTATGTACTCTACACTTTTAGCCCCTTGCTTAAAATATAATTGCCTGACTTCTGCTTGCAGGCCACCTTCAAAGGCTGGATGGACATCATGTATGCAGCTGTAGATTCACGAAATGTAAGTATGCTATTGGGTAGGGAAACCAGTATTGGACTGCAAAAATATGATTGACTACAAGGCGGCAGAAAAGACATACATAAAATTGGCTTTTTTGGTACCATCTTGTAATTGCCTGGTAGCCCAAATGTGGTGGGTTTACTACATGGATACTTGCATCCATATCCTCCATGGCTACTTGTCAGATCGGCAAGTGTTTCCCTAAAAAGATCCAATTCTTTTTCAAATTAAGGCTACTCAAGTAGGATTAAAGCAAACTTGCCATTGATCATAGTATTTGTCTGCTTTCTTCTTTTTTTTTCAAAGAGGCAAGGCAGGTAGGATACTGGGATGAGAGATAGGAGTGAGCAGGTTATGGCTAGAAGATACTTCTGTGTGCTTGTCTGTCTGTTTGTTTGTATTTTACCTTAGGGGAGTATTTAAGAGGTAAGAATGGAGTCATAACCTCTCCCTAGAAACAGGAAAAACAGAGGTGGAAATTTTTAAAGGCTTAAGGCACCCATTTTTGCTATTAAATCTTCCAACCCTTGCCCCACTACTTCAGTATAAGCAAAGATTTAAAGAATGGGTCTCAAATACTCCTTTGCGTGCAAAGCCCAAGAGGAAATACAGGAATCCTTTCCTATCAAAGGATAATGACTGGAAGTAATGAGAAAATATTACCCTGTGCTAGTTATAAAAATAGCAATGTATTTTTAGTCCAGTTTGGTGGTCAACCAGTGCAAGTAAAAGAGAAATGACTCAATCCAGTCGTAATATTTCCCCACTCTGATCTTTAAAAAAATCAGACTCTCTTAGCCATACATAATTCTCAAAATTTTTCATTAGAATGAAGACTCAATTTTTTTCATTGCAGTAAATGAGCAACTGATGCAAAACATTCCCAGAATAGGACCTACATGAATGCATATTTACGGTATTCATCTGTAACAATAATACAGGTCAAGAATACTTAAATACAACATGATATAGAATATAATAGAAATTAAGAAATAAAGTCTAAAACATTTGCTTTGCACATTATTAAGATCAGTAAAAAGAATCTATTTCAGATGCCTTTTATCTGATAAGGTTTTCTATAATAATTTATTATCCTATTTCTGAGAAGCAAAAAGAAAAGAGAATCTGATGTCAAAAACACATAGACACACACATGTCAACATTATACTTTTTTGTGTATATGTGTAAGTGCAGGTAAGCAGTTTCAAGAAACCAGGTGAGTTACAGTTCCATACCTATAAATTACACAACCTAATAGGAGATCTCCTTTTGTTGAAATGGCTGTTTTCCAAGAAAGCAGCAAAACTCTTTCCCAATGACTGGTCCCAATGAAAAACTGTGGCTACGTGCTTAAAGCTAACATTTTTTAAATGCATTAGCACATTGTGAGCATCATAATTGGTAAACTGTATAGGCAGTCCTCTATCTCATCAAGAAAGTCTGTTTCATTCGTTTCCATTTGGTTTCTTCTCATTTTCTCCTAAGCTCAGAATGTGTCTTTCTTTTTAGCTATTTCTTTGAATATTAAACACTCAATTGTCTGTTAGCAAAAGCCATGTACTCTAGCATGAAATCTACATCAGTGGATTTTAGAAAGGAGAGCAAATAGAGAAAAGTGAGTAATAACTGAGAAGATAAATGCTTTAGTTGAATACATAGATACTTTATGTAAGGTTAAAATAAAAATTGGTCAAACCCTTCTCTATGGTGGTTCTTAATAACGGTATCATATAAAGACTAAATATGGTAAGGCTTGACCCAGGGTTCATACTACATAAAAATAATACCCATAAATTTTTATCGAATTGAATATATTTTTACAGAATTTTCTATTTCTAAATTTGTTTCCCTTGCAGTTGGAACAACAGCCACATTATGAGGATAACCTTTATATGTATCTTTATTTTGTCATCTTTATTATCTTTGGATCCTTCTTCACTTTGAATTTATTCATTGGTGTCATCATAGATAACTTCAATCAGCAAAAAAAGAAGATAAGTATTCTATCACGGTGATTTCAGCAGACTATCAAAAGTTTTATTTTAACAAAAACATTGTGCTTTGTGTAATTATTTGGATTTTTCTTTCTTTCAAGTATCAATTATTATTCCAATGTGTACAACCTAAAAATAAGTTGTAAACATTAATTCTAAAATTGCCACTAAAAAAAGGAGCATATGGTGTGTTAAAACCATTGCATGAAATGAAAGATTTCCACCATGAGTTAGTTTTAAAGGCGGAACATATAAATAATTACATTGTAAGACAATGGATTACTTGATATAAATATGCATAAAGATCTTATAAATCTAAATAATTGTTACTCTTAGTAATGGCTTTCTGGAAACTTGCAAAAGGTGAACACTTTTGGAAGTCATTTGGGATATGATCCTTTTCCATAATTGTCTTGCTTATTCATGCTTTTCATTTTTCAGTATGGGCTTTGGGTTTTGGTTTGGTTTTTTTTTAGCTGTTGTAGGTACTTATATCATGAGAGCTGAAAAATATTTTTTTCAATTGTTCATTTATTTATTTCTTAACCTGGATGTTTTTGTATCTTTGGGGTTTTTTTCCCAACTATGGATGTTTTTTATTTTATAGTATTTTATTTTGTTGTAAGATATAGGAAATTTAGACAAAAAAATGTAATACATGATAATGATAATGACGGCGACCGAAATGATGGTGGCAGTGCTGAGAGGCTACTGTAGTAACTTTACTTTTTTTTCAATCTGCTGTAACTTTGCTAAGATTAAATTCCTGACCCTAGCTGAACTATGGAAGAAGGATGCACTGTTCTCTAGCCATTAGGGAGCCACCCCTAATGAAGCGAAGGGCAAAAGGGTGGGTGGGCTTCCAGATTGAATCTCTGCACACTTGTACATCCATGCATACAACATCAACACTTGTACAAAGGAGCAGAACTTGTATTTGGGGTTGCTTCCACCGTTTTGCCACTTGCTTCGCTTTTGCTTTATTAATAGGCAGCCCAAGAAAAGAGATTGCCTATCAAATAAAAGCCAATATATAGAAAAATAGAAAGAAAAAGAGAATGGAAATATATGGTTGTAACTAGTTTTTATTTCTCCTTTTTACTTTGGAGGTCAAGATATCTTTATGACAGAAGAACAGAAAAAATACTACAATGCAATGAAAAAACTGGGCTCCAAGAAACCACAGAAACCTATACCCAGGCCAGCAGTAAGTGTTATGTGGGGGTTTTTTTTTCATTGTTCCCATCGTTTTTGAAAACGCGTGCTAGAGTTGGAAAACAATTTACAGCTTATAATCCCCAAAAATCTTTTTAAACTAATAACTGAGGAAGGGGTGGGTTTAGAAAAAAATATTAGATCTTTAAAAAATTAATTTTTTTTATGAACAAAGCCTTTAGTTAAGTAACTGAGATGGACAACAGATGACATCATATGGTTATTTTCCATTTTGGAGAGTTGCTTCTTCTTTTCTTAAACTATGTTAAACCTATTTAGGGATTATGCCAGCGGTCCCCAACCTTTTTGGCTGCAAGGACCAGCGATGGTGGAGCACGGTGGCAACAGCAGAGGGGAGGGGACGGGTTTGGTGCTCAACCTAATCCCACGCATGCGCAAATGAAGCTTCAGGCGTTTGCCCACTGCTTGCGCGGCCCTGTTCCCAACAAGCCATATCCCAGTAGCAGACTGTGGCTTGCGGGTTGGAGACCCCTGGATTACTTTACAGTTTTCAATGGTTTCTAGCTTAGACACGTTGGAAAAAACATGGTTACAGATTTTCAATAATTATGCCACCAAAATTATGCAATTGGAAGAGCTCTGAAGGCTATGTCCCTTATATTTAAATGAGTTTGGGGCTGACCAAACTAATCTAGCATTAACAAATCTAAACAGGGTTACAGCAGTAATTGTTATGGTATTCCTATCTGATTCATGTATTCAATGGGACTGTGAAATCCCACAGGAAGGCTATTAATGGATATGCTTCATAATGCTTCATATTTCATAACTTCACACTTATGGAGTGTTAACTGACTTTCCGGGAACATAGTGGTATTCTTTCTTGTTGCACCTTCTGTCTATGCAGTTTGACAAGTATACTACAGAGCAGCGGTGTCAAACTGGCAGCCCCCAGGCCAGATGCATCACACACAGGCCATGCCCACCCCAGCTCCGCAAATGAGAAAAATGTCGTAAAATGTCACATGACGGCAACCTGACGAGTTTGACACGTAGAATGAGTTTATAAAAGTTTCAGATCATAAATGAAAATTATATAGATTATAATTGTCAGTAACTGATCATTATGAGATACATGAATAATCCTTATTTTCTTTAACTACAGAACAAATTTCAAGGCATGGTCTTTGATTTTGTAACAAAACAAGCCTTTGACATCAGCATCATGATTCTTATCTGCCTTAACATGGTTACCATGATGGTAGAAACTGATGACCAAACTGATGCAATGGAAAATATTTTGTATCGAATTAATTTTATCTTCATCGTCCTTTTCACTGGAGAATGTGTCTTGAAACTGATTTCACTCCGCTATTATTATTTTACAATAGGCTGGAATATTTTTGATTTTGTGGTTGTCATCTTATCTATTGTAGGTAAGAAACTTTTCATTGTAGTAAAAGATGTAACATAAATGAAAACTATGAGAAATTAATTAATGATTTTAATATTTAAAATAAGTTTCATTCTTTACATTTTCATACAAGATTGTATAAAAATTACATTCTAATTAAAGTTTTAAATCTGCATTTCAGATTAATAGGCATTTAATGTTTGTTTATAGGTATGTTCCTCGCAGAGATTATTGAGAAATACTTTGTATCCCCCACCTTGTTCCGAGTAATCCGACTTGCCAGGATAGGTCGAATCCTGCGTCTAATCAAGGGGGCAAAGGGAATCCGCACTCTGCTTTTTGCCTTGATGATGTCTCTCCCTGCCTTGTTTAACATCGGTCTCCTCCTTTTCCTGGTCATGTTCATCTACGCCATATTTGGAATGTCCAACTTTGCCTACGTGAAGAGAGAAGTTGGCATTGATGACATGTTCAACTTTGAAACTTTTGGCAACAGCATGATCTGCCTTTTCCAAATTACCACCTCTGCTGGCTGGGATGGCTTGCTAGCGCCCATCCTAAACAGCGGGCCTCCAGACTGCGACCCTGAGATAGACCATCCGGGCAGCTCAGTCAAGGGAGACTGTGGCAATCCTTCGGTTGGGATTTTCTTCTTTGTCAGCTACATTATCATCTCATTTTTAGTTGTAGTCAACATGTACATTGCTGTCATTTTGGAGAACTTCAGCGTGGCTACTGAAGAAAGTGCTGAACCTCTGAGTGAGGATGATTTTGAGATGTTCTATGAAGTCTGGGAAAAGTTCGATCCAGATGCATCCCAATTTATAGAATATAGTAAACTTTCCGATTTTGCTGCTTCGTTGGATCCTCCTCTTCTGATTGCCAAACCCAACAATGTTCAGCTCATTTCGATGGACCTGCCCATGGTGAGTGGCGATAGAATTCACTGCCTTGACATCTTGTTTGCCTTTACAAAGCGTGTCTTGGGAGAAAGTGAAGAAATGGATTTACTCAGAGTGCAGATGGAAGACCGCTTCATGGCAGCCAATCCATCCAAAGTTTCATACGAACCAATCACCACCACATTAAAGCGAAAGCAGGAGGAGGTGTCCGCTACCATCATCCAGCGGGCTTTCAGGCGTTTCCTCCTAAAGCAGAAAGTTAAAAAAGTAACTTCTATGTATAATAAAGAAAAATGCAGAGATGGCGACGTCCTACCAATCAAAGACGTGACCTCTGATAGGTTTAATGGGAATTCTAGTCCGGAGAAAACAGACGAGAGCTCCTCGACCACCTCCCCCCCTTCCTATGATAGCGTTACTAAGCCAAACAAAGAGAAATACGAAAAGGGCAAAACAGACAGAGACTTTAAAGGTAAAGATATAAAGATCAGCAAAAAGTGAAAACCGATCGTTTGTATTATTTGTTCTTCAACTTGTTTACAGCCTTTGAAGGGGATGTATTTGTCAGCAAAGCTCCACTGGAGAGTTATGCTAAACTGTCAGCGTTTATAAATGCATTACATGTATATCTATGTATACATATAGACATACACAAGATATGTCTCTATATAGATATGTACGCTCTCTTTCAAGGTTAGTGCCTATAACAAGACAGTGACCCCCTAGTCACCGGACCTTAACTCTGGAAAACGGAGCGGCAGCCTCCTGCTCATCATAAAGTGGGCAAAGCTATCACACGTTCAGCAAGTTACAAGACACTTAATTCAGTAAGTGTTCTCACTGTGTGTTCTTCAGCAGCCGCATTCGCCATATTTTCGCATGTGCGCACACGCACACACACACACACACAGACAGGATAGGTGAATTTATCATTTAAAAAAAAAAACAATCCGCAGGGTGTTTATATGTGACTATTTTTGTAAATGGGGTTTCTGTTGTGGTGGGAGGGAAGGGATGGGGGAACCAGGATCAGGTGTTTCACTCTCTAATTCTCTATAAACCTTCAGACGGGGGAAGCAGTTGGCTCGATGAGATGCTGCACCCTCCTAGATTGTGCGTGGAACCCTTGTGGTGTCACCCAGCACAGGTTTTCACTGTTTTGCTGTTTCAGCTTGGAGCAATTTTATACTTTCTGTTAAGTGGCAACCTCTTATCCCTACTATTTATACCGATTCCAAGATGCATTATTTTTTACGCTGGTTACCAAATCAGAAAGAGTGCACGTGCACATACTTGTGTTTGTGCCTGTGTGTGCAAGCACACATGCACACAAACACACATACAAGTAGTATCTTAGTCCTAGGGATTTGTCTCAACGCAGTCCCCCTTTGCCTAAGATAGGATTATCTTTGCACTGAACAATCACTTAGGTTAATTCCTAATCAATTGCAGCAGATAGGAACAAGGAATATACACAAATGTCCTGTGTCGGAGGTGTCTGTTGATTCAAGGTAACACTCAAAATGTTCAGAGGAGAAAAATAGTGAACGAAAACGCCCTGAAAGAATGGACGAAAAAATAGGATTCTATTTTGTCTTAAAGTACTGCGTAATCAGCTGCTCTCTGTATAGTATATGCCTACATTCTTTTTAAAAATAATACTGCTACAGGAATAAGTTGCAAAGACCTGTTTGTATATATTTGAGTCTACAATTGTTCTGGACACAATGTTATTTCTGCAAACATGTGCCCTAGCAGGCCTAGCTTGCAAACTATTGACAAATCCTTGTATTCTGTGCCATTATAGATAATTTGGAAGATGCTGAAGCTTGTGAATATTGCCATTGCTACCAGTGTGCTGTAATCCTTCTACCAGTTATCTTTGTTTTCTATAGGAAGTGCTGAATGAAAACGGTTCTTCCTGCCACTGAATTATATAGTTTGCAGTTATTGATCACTTTTCTTTTCTTTTTAGCTTTTTTGAAATTTGAAGTGGCTACTCAATGGTGTAGACCAAGGCTATATATATATGGAACAATGCAAGCTGTTTAACCTGTTGACAGTGCGATTAGCATATATAAATAATGTAAAAAAAAAAAAAAGCAGTATTGATGTACATAAACGACATCTGTGCTCTTTTGGTTTTCATGTTTTATTTTATTTTCATTGTATCTTTCAATTGAGCTCTCCACAGTACTAAAATAAAAAATAAAAAAATTAATGACCATTTGTTCATTTCTTTGTTTAATGACCATTTGTTCATTTCCACATTGATGCCTCGGTATGAAGAAATTGTGCTCAAGCTAAGAGAGTTTATACTGTATGCTAGTGATTTACAACACTGCCATATCAGTGATGATAAATTATAACGTTCTTGTCAATGTTGCATGGATGACACCAAAACCACTGATTTGAAAGTTCTAGTAAAGCTGACTGCCATCGACAATTGGCAAATTTCCCTTTGTTCCTTTGATCATTTTAGTTCTTTCTTTTGTTGCTGGAGCAAAGGAGGCACACTATACTCTTCATACTTCTAAAATGCTGCAGTGGGAAAAAAATACGTGTTGTTCCCATTTATTTGATAACTAGCTGATAACCCGGCTTTGCCCTGGTATTTATGCCTTGCTGCGACATGGTGGAAGCAGGAATTCCCAGTGTACTTTGCCCGATTTGCATGCCTTGCCTCT
>JANHJO010000461.1:0-15645 GCA_032468235.1 Pseudoxyrhopus heterurus
GCTGGATGGAGTCACTGAAGCAGTCGGTGCGAGCTTAAATGGACTCCGGGGGATGGTAGAGGGCAGGAAGGCCTGGATGAGCGTTGTCCATGGGGTTGCGATGGGTCGGACACGACTTCGCAACTAATAACAACAACAAAATAGGTTGTACTGTGATACAGTTCCTAGCTGAACACCTTAATCTTTACACCACGTTGGCTCTTTGGACGTGGTTGCAACTAACTTCTTCTTGGATGTATTTTGACTTTCCAATCTAGCCTAGCCTTGCATCTTCAATGATTTCTTAACATAATATGGATCATACTTGACCCATGATCATGCTTAGTTTCTGAGCCCAGCAAAGTCAACCATGTACTGCCACTTTCTGGTGCATATCCTGCTTCACTTTTCCCACAGAAAGACGAATATTAAGGCTGAATATTAAAAGGATTTTAATATTCAATACTTTTTAAAAAAAAATGTAAGAAAAAAAGAAATAGGAAATGATCACAGAAGCCAACACTGGTCATAAATAGACAAAATAAACAAAAACCAAGACAAATGTCAAGAAACAAATGTCCTCAGCTGTCAGGGAAACTCAAATAAAAGATACCTTCCAACAGAGAATTACACATTTCAAAGAATTGCCGTCAAGAAAACTACCAAGTGTGCCTTTGGGAACAACAATGCATGCAAAACAGGCACGGTTGCTGACCCGTGATACATTCTTACTGTCAGCCTTACAAAGTACACCATCAGGAAACATGACCAGATGAGTTAATTCTACTTTATTGTAAGGTTAGAGGAAGAGAATCTTGCAAGACTGAAAGAACTTCTCCCTTCTCTTCCCCTCTATCGCACAAATACTAAAAAGGGTCACTTCTCAGCTTCTTCCACATTCCTGCTCAGGGATAAGCTACCTTTTATCTGATTGTTCCCTTGGCCATGTCTTGTTGCTTTGTCTCCAAAGATCGTTCCCACATAGCAATAGCACTCAGACTTATATACTTTCTGAGCAGTTTACAATGCCAGCGTATTGCCTCCAACCATCTGGGTCCTCCTTTTTACCGACCTCAGAAAGATGAAGGCTGAGCCAACCTTGAGCCCAAACAGGATCGAACTCCAGGCTGAGGGCAGAGTTAGCCTGCAGTGCTGCATTTTAACCCCTGCGCCACCGGGGCTCCTATTATACCATTAAACTTACTGTTCCTGACACAGCATGATTAAGCTCCCTTTGTAACATAGGGTGATACAGTGGCTCCTTCATTATCAGTGTATACTGCCCTAAATTAAGACACTGGCTTACCATGAGGAAGATCAGAGGTCAGGTGGGAGAGAAGATAGCTTCGGATCAGCTCCCACTCAAAGTCATCTTCAACACTTTGGCTGTATTCACACTGATTTAGGTCCCCGTCTTCTTCAAATGTGCAGCCAGCTGTGAAAAAGATTGAGAGACACATCAAAATGAAGAACAGCACCTTAACCTTGAGAAACGTACAGAAAATGCATCCTAACAGAATACAGAAAAATAATAAAGCATGTATAAATTATAGATATTTCTGCAGCTGAAATTTCTTCTTCACACTTTCAAAGAACCATTGCATTTAGCGGAGGGGGGGTGTTTGTAGATTTCGATCATTTAAAAACAAAAACAAAATTAGAGCATTCCCAGAAGATTCTCAAAGAGTCCATCTACAATCTCCAAGCTATTGGCTCACGGTAACAGTGATTCAACAATCAGGAAGTTGCAAAGTTTCAAAACACGTAAAGAATTTCACTAAATATTGGGAGACTTTCCTGATGGAATTAACTTTAGCAGCAGAACAAACTAGTCTGAAAAAAGTACACATTCACCTTCCTAAGATACTTATGGCTGGGTAGTCATCTTTCAGGCTATTATAATAAGGGGTTTCCAGCATTTCAGAGGTGGCATTCAGCCAGTTCCGACAGGTTCCGGAGAACCGGTAGCGATAATTCGGAGAACCGGCAAATATCACTTCTGATTGGCTGACCGCGGCAAATACCACCTCTGATTGGCCGACCACATAGCCATGCCCACCAAGCCACGCCCACAGAACCAGTAGTAAAAAAATTTGAATCCCACCACTGGTCATCTTGCTTTTAAGCATGGCATGTAATTTTATGTTGCTGAGCTTTGCAGACCCTCTAAGACAGGGCTATCAAACTCCCGGCTCGCAGGCCAGATGTGTCATGTGCTGGCCACGCCCATGCCTGGTTTAGCAAAGGGGAAAAAGTTCCAATATGTCACAGGATGCTGCTATGACGATGTGATTTTGACACCTCTGCTCTAAGAACTTGGCTGCAGAACTTGGCTTATGCAGGAGGACTTGTTCTACAGTGAAGGATAAAGGAACCTACTGCTACAGTGTTAATTGCAGTTCTCGCATGTCCCCAAGCTGTGCAGCTGAAAGCATTTCAACCAGAGTGGCACCGTAGTTGGTCTAAAGTGGTGGCACAGTAGTTAGAATGCATTATTGCAGGCTAATTCTGCTCACTCCCAGGAGTTCAATCCTGACCAGCTCAAGGTTGATTCAGCCTTCCAAGATTGGTAAAATAGGACTCAGATTTTGGTGGCAATATGCTGACTACGTAAACTGCTTAGAGAGTGTTGTAAAGCACTATGAGTAGGGCATATAAGCCTAAGTGCTAGTACTGGTGCTAAAGTAGTTAAATGCAACATCCATGCTTCATCAAGGTGAGTCATTTCCCATCTTTGTTTCATTGAAAGGAATCATATTGCCTCTATGACATGAATCTTTGTCAGTGTACTTCTAAATTACTTTCTGGATGAGTCACATTTGGCTCTGTACTGATTTGTTGCTCCCAGTTTTGCTAATTGTTGACTTAAAAAGCATACATGGATATTCTGGAAAAAACAGGCAGCACAGAAAAAAGTGACGTCTGTATCTAGTTATTTCAATCTGTTTTGCACAACCAGAAGGTTGAACATCAAAGTAGGTCCCTATTGGCATTCAGGATGGAGTTTTCCGGTTTTCTATACATGTTATTCTCTGGCTAACCAGGTTTTGGCGCAATCGGGTCCTATGGATAGTACAGCTTGCTGTGTATAACCACAGTGATTCAATATGTAGAATAGACATCATACATTTATCAGATGAAATTGAAGAAACTAATCTGATGAGGTGGAAAACTATTTTAGGCAATAATTTATTGTATTAAACCTTATCATAGTTTCAGCTGTATTTACATCATCTTTTAGCAGGATGATTTTTGAAAATAGAAGCATCTGAAAGATATTTATTGGGGATTGACATATACTATGTAATGTATAGTACCTGACACCACCAATGACATATTTTTGCAGCATCTACCTGTATTCCATATAGAAGTTGCACTCATTATTTAGCAAAAAGCAGTTTAATTGCTAAATTATCATCATTGTGATACATGCTGTTCCTCAAGATTTATAAAGGGCTTGAGTAGCTAAGCTTGATCTTTTTTCATTTTACATAATGTACTATAAATGGCTTCCTGTTACATGGAAGACTATACTCAATTATTAAAATAATTGGACATGGTGTGGCTTATGCCCATTTAGTTTCCATCTATGGACTTTGGGGCATTTTGCAAATACTGTAATCTTGATCTTATTGCAATTATTCTCTAAAATTTCCTCTGTGCACTAATGTACAATTGAACCCAGAGGCTTTTCTTTGGGGACTAATGGATAGACAGCTCGAAAAATGCCATGAAGTGTGTGTGTGTGTGTGTGTGTAAAACAACTGCAGCAAGATTATTATTTCTCTTTTCTCTAATCTCTTTATGCTCACAAAAAGATTAAAGACAATTTCTACATATATGGCTGACTGGAGCTGAAACAGACAAAATTGCACATTTTGACTTGATGTTTTGATTTTTATGGAAAAAAAATCAAATAATAGAAAAAGTGAGGTGGGTTTTTTTTGTAACCATAGATTAAAAGGTAATTTTATAATCATTTTTGTATTTCATTTGTATGCAAATAAATCAGAAGCTTCTTTATTTCTTTTTACCCTTTTTGCCCCTTTGTCTTTACTTTTTTCTCTTTGCTTCTTTTCTTTCTTTGTTTCTTTATTCTATATGAGTTATGGTTTGCATTTTCTTTTTAAAAATTTTAATAAAAGTAATAGAAAAAAATCCTTTGTATAATACTCTGCAAGGGACCACAAGTCCTTTTTCAAACCAACCTGGGCCAGGGTTAACAGTGCAATATTGCTTGCATAAAGGTTTGAAACATGTCAACCAGCTTTGGGACTGATACAATCCTGATTAACTTCTGTAGTCAAGATTTCTCTAGTATAATGGCTTCACACTACACTTATGACACTGAACCTGTTTATATTGTTTATGAATATAATGTGTGAACATAGGAAGCAATAAATACTGTTCTAGCCCAGTCTTATTGACATTAATTTGCAACAAGTCTCCAGGATTTCAAGCAGAATATTTTTGTCCTTACCTAGAAATACCTGATATTGAATCCAAAACCATCTGCATTAATGCTTGTGAACCATTATGAATCATTTACAATTCTTTCACTAAAGAAGAGAAATTGACATGTGAAAGAGAAAAAAAATACATGTTACATGTTTCTAAAGAAAGCAACTAAGGAGCGTGTATCTGAAGTTTCTTCTCATTCCAGACAGAATGGTATGAAATGGTATGAACTCATGCTATAGAAGCTGATTATTCATTCTGATTAGCAATAGAGTAATTGCTACATTTGAAAATGTAATTGAAGTCAAGTCATCACTTGATTCATTAGTCAAAAAGGGGTGGAAGTATTGATAATCTGCAGAGCTTCAGATAATCTCTCAAACCAAAAATTGTAATCATGGTGATGAGAATGTTCTTGGGAGAATAGCATGTTAGGGTTTTCTAGGAACCCAACTCAACATTTATTTTATAGATAGTTCTGGGCAGTTTACAATATAAATATTTCAACAGTAAAACACATTTTTAAAAACCACAAATCTATTGGATTTAAAAATGTAGAAATCTAATAAATAAAATTCCTGAAATCCTAAAAGATACAGATAAATAGGCTTCTTTTCTGGTACATGGTTTCAGTGAATCATTTTGGCAACTATGCTATATCATTGTTCATCATCAGTTTGTGCAATCTACTTGCACAACAAGGTGAGTATATGATCGATTCTTTCTTCTTTGCACAATCTGAATTATATGATGGTTTTTCATTTCTGACCTTTTATTGCATGGGTGTCAAACTCGCCATGTCACATTGCTGTCATGTGACGTATTGCAACGTTTTTTCCCTTCACAGAGCTGGGGTGGGTGTGGCTTACATGTGACGCATCTGGCCCATGGGCCACCAGTTTGACACCCCTGTTTTATTACATTGGTTTTTTTTTAATGTTCCAGTTGTAAGTCATTGCCAGGATTCATCTTTATCCACATTCACTTTGATATTTTGTAGAAATTGACTGTGTCATGCTTTTCCTTGCTAGCATTCTGTTCATGGTTTTATTACATTATTTTGATATTCACTTTTTTTTCCCCTGTACATTTAGTAAGTTGCAATTTTTAACTTGTATCAATGCTTGTTCTTGGATGTCTTTTATATAATCAGACAATGCACATATTTATTCTTTGACAATTTGTTTAACTTGAAGTAAACACCTGTGTCCATTTTTGTAAGGGTGGTATAATCTATCAATATCACTAAGGTGATGTAATGTATAGTAAATGCTCATCTGTTTCCTTGTTTTTCAGGACAAGTTGTCCAGTTCAAATAACTGTCCAGTTAATAATTCCAGGAGTGTATCATATCACAGGTATTGCCCAAGTATTGGTGACTCTGCTGGTGCTTCCACTATTCAATTTTCTCCTCTTGGATATATTCTTTACTAATAATCTTTTTAACTTGTTCATGCTTGATATTATCCAAAGGTAAAAATATTATAATTTTGGGAAATAGAGGGAAAGTGGAACCTAGCAATGAATATGTCATAAATAGACTAAATAAGATATGATGAAATTGCTATTATTCCATTATTACACTTTTTGTCCTACTATTCCTACAAGATGCTCATGAGGCTATCCATCATCTCACAACTCATAACGTTCAGATAAATAGGTAAAAGATAGATAGATAGATAGATAGATAGATAGATAGATAGATAGATAGATAGATAGAAAGAAGAGAGAGAGATTGTAAGATTGCCCATTGAACGAGCAGAAGCAAAGATATTTTGGGCATGAAATATATTGTGAACAAAGTACTGAGCCATATGTGTTTTGTTACTGTTACTTTAGTGCTGTTTTGTATATTTGCTAATTATTTGCCTTTAATTAATAAGGTAAAACATGGCTCACATTCACAGCACTGTTAATTTTGAGCAGATGTTTCGCTGCAGTTCAGCATCTTGAGCAGAACTCTGGTTTGAGGACAAATGATGTTACTCTTTTAATTATAAAATAATAAGTTTATGTTGTCCAACAGCACACTAACTAGGATTTTTAAAAGATCAAATGGCACAGTAAGAATGTCCTCATTTACAATTCAATCAAGTCAATGAGCTGAAAGAAGTTCAGATCAATCATCTACCTACTAATTAGTACAATTCTAAGATCTAAAGAAAAGCCGCTCAAGGCATTAATGCCTTTGCTAAATTCTAAGCGTGAGTTTTCTCCCTTATAGTAGGACAGACTGGGTAGAAATGTTGAATCAAAGCTTCAGTCTTTGAAGCTTAACTGTGCATTAAATACAGTGAAGAATAATAATACAGTGTCTGATTATACACTGATTAAAAATCAAATCAAACCTTTATTATTGTCAAAGATGAGCATAAGGACTGTGGGCTACAAAAATTATAAATCATAAAAACAGAACAGAATAAAATTACATATAGAAAGCTAAAAAGTATAAAAACAAAAAATCTTACTTCCTTTCTCTTACCACAACTCTTCAGCAGGTCATCTCTGCTTTCCTACTCATCAGTTAACATTTTCTCCTTGTTCCCCCACCAGGCCTACAACCCGACTTCTTTAGTGTGGTATCATCAGGAATCTCCCATCATCTCCAAACAGCATGTTCAAAGACGTCTGGTAGATTACAGATTGCTCTGAGCTTTGATGGATTGACCTGGTAGTTATTGACTATCAATGTATGAATATGAAAAATATTTTTGATATACTGCAAATCCAGAACAATTTGAGCATTTGGTCAAATTTGATAAATATTGGTCGTCCATCTAATGCTGCAATCCCCTTTACAGCTTGGCAGTCTTTCTGGCTTGGCAGCCCGGTGTGGAGAAGGAGGGGTGATAGTTCTGTGTGAGTGGCAGTTGTGTATGCATATATAGCTCTATTTGTGCAAGCACAAGCTCCTAACACTCACGCGAATGGAGCTCCGTGCATGAGTGCAAACACCTGCCACTCACCCGAGTGGAACTGCATGCACAAACACAAGTGCCCACCATTCACACAAGTGGAGTTGCGCACACGTGTACTCACCTGCCACTTGCATGACCTGATACCAAAACGGGTCATGACTAGGTAGTGGGCCACAGCCTGGGGGTTGGGTTAGTTTCCTATCTAATGGGAACTTGGTCATTATCAGGTATTCTAAAACATGAAGTATTGTTGAAGAACCTAAACTGAAATATATACTGTATGTTTGGACATGAGCAGAGTACTGCATATATTTGCCTGTGTAGATTTTATAGTCTAAGACAATACCAACTACAGATGTGAAAATCTCTCAATATCTGATTCAAATCATTTTTGAGTCATTTTGATTAAGAAAAAAGATGGTGTTCCCATGAATATAAAACCCCAACAGATTGCTTTTAAACTGAATCTTTCGACGAATCTATCTGGATATTACAATGCCTCAAAAGCGTGAGACCACCTAGCTTTTCAGAATGTTTCTAGCTTCAATTGATTTATTTTAAGGTGAACAGGTGCAATCTGCTCTGCTAGGATTTGCTATATTGGACTTTGTTTTCCATTGGTATTGCTTTTGTAAAGTAAAATAATGAAGAATTGGGAAGCAGGGTGGTATATTGTTGATTATACCCAACCATCTTTCTATGTTTAGATTAAAGTAATTTATAGTGTACTAAGTGAACTAGCGCTCATTCTGACTTGAAAGAGATCAGACAGTCTCACTTATAAATAAGCTTTTGCCTTATTGCAGGGCTATAAATATAGGGCTAATAAAGTGAAGACATCTAATAGAAGAGCTATTAGAGTACAAAAGAGAAGGCCAATTAGATCTTGTGTTTCCCTTTCTTCTTTCCTCCCCAATTGCCTAAGCAAGTCATTGCACTAACTTGGTCTAACTCCAATAGAGAAGATTATCTTATCTTGCTTCACAAACTTGCATGTTGTTCAAAATGCCTCTATAACGAGATTTGGAAAGTATGGCCTCTCTCTTCCTCCTTATCCTTTCTATTTCTTCTTGGTCAACCCTTCTTTCCTCCCCCGATGTCTCCTCCTGACTCCTAGATTCAACTTCCTCCTCACTTTCCGGCTCTTCACTCAAAGCAAAATGCTTCTCAAAAAACTCATGTGCATCTCGTAGGTTATCTATCCTCACCCTTTTGTCTTGCCAAGATATTAGTATGCCTTCCGGAAGTAACCATCTAAAAAGAATCTTATGTTTGTTCAAATGAACTGTCAAAAATTTGTACCTTTTCCTTAGATCCCTCACACTTCTGGGTATTTGTTTAAGTGTAATAATTGTTTTCCCCTTATAACTCAATGTCTCTTCTCTTGCTTTTCTATAAATTTCTTCCCTCAGTGCTTTCTTGCTAAATTGGACATGTACTTCTCGTGGTAAATTGTATCATCTAGCGTAATTCGTACTTATCCAGAAGGCCTCATCAATATCCCTTTTTACTTCGTGTTTTTCTATATCAAGTAAGCCTGCTAATATATCTGACATTATTTCTACTAGCTTATCTTCTTTTTCTTCTATTATATTTTGAAATCGCAGGTAGAAGGCAGCCTTTTCCATTTCAAAAAATATTATTTGCTTTTCCATCCCCCTATTAACTAGCATTTGCCTGTGTTCTATTCCTTCTACCTTGCCTTCTATCTCCTCTGTTCTTACTTCGGTCTTCTTTATTTGTTCTTCATTTTTCTGTATTGCTAACTGAATGTCTCCCATCTTCTCATCCAATTTCCGAACATATCCTCTCATCTCTCCCATTTCTCCTTTTAGCTCCTCTTGGTTTTTAGCCATTGTATCTAAGATCGTTTGTAGAGTAATTTGTGTAGACATTTTCTCTGCTCCTGGTAGATTTTCTACTGACTTTCTCCCTGTCAGAGAGGTAGTAATCGGGGATGATGATGGTACTGGATTTTTCTTCCCTGTCTTTATAGCACCTGTTGCTGAGCTAAAGATTTCTGATATACAATGCAAATTCTTCCAAGCGAGCATGCACAATCTTTCTCTTCATATAATATAATATCCTAGTTTACTCAGTGGACTTATTCAATCTATAACTCAATAACCTAACCTACTTAATCGATCAATTGGTTAATTAATTTCTCTCAATATATTATATATATTATCTATTATTGTAAATATCAGTTTGTCAATATTGCTATACAAAAAGTCAATCCATCCACTACTTAATTCATTAGGTCAATATCAAATATCAAAATATCAAAAACAATTCAACAATCTATCAATTTATCATTAATAATATATAAATCAATCCATCAACTACTTAATTCATTAGGTTGAAGTCAATTATCAAATTTGGCAATTTAACAATCTATCAATTTATCAGTAATAATTTATCAATAATAATATATAATTTATCAGTAATAATAAATAGTAAATCAATTCATCAACTACTTAATTCATTAGGTTAGTATCAAAACACATATATGTAGAATCTAATTGGGTAAGACTTTTAACTTCTTTTTTCTTATCCTAAAATCCTATATTCCTATCAGCATAAGTATAGTCTTTCAAAACCTTGTATTTCCAATAGAATGAAAGCGGGTGTGTGGTGTGTGTGTGTGTTAATTCTTCTCTATCTTCTTTCTTCTTTCCTCTTCCTCTTTCCAACTACACAGTATCCTTTTCACCTTTTATCTTAAATCCTGGTTTCTAAACAATTCAATTTGTACCAAAACAATCCAATGTATCCAGTTAGCTCCAAGGGTTCTTACTCCAAGCCACCCCTTCCAAAATTTCCAATTTGGTACGTTCCAGTTTCCAGCCTCTGATCTTCTCCCCTTACTTTCAATCTCGCCACATACACTGTCCTTTCACCACCAAAAAATAGAAAAGAGAAACTCTCCCCAGGCTTGGCTTTCTTTCTCCACTCTCTCACTGTCCTCGCCAGCTCTTCACATCACACAACGCTCAAATCTGATATTTCTTGATGCTTCAGGACTTCTATAATGTGTCCAACATAGCCTAGCATGGTGATAATCAGTTGGGTATTATCAGCATATTGATAACACCTCATTCCAAGCCAATGAATAACTTCTCCCACTTTTTTCATGTGTCTGTTAAATAATATAGCAGAGGCAACCAAGCCTTGGAAAACCCATATTTAAGCTCCAAAAGACTCATCATTGCTCTTCTTCATTACCACCAAAAGGAACATTGGAAAATGGTGCTCACAACTTTCAGCATTTGCAGATGATCCAGGATAATATGGTTAATGATACTGAACATTAATAAAAGTTCTAATAGAAAATGGGTGGGGAACAGCCCTCCAACTAGTTTTTAACAAAGGTAATCTACAAAAACAACCAACTCGGTGGCATCTGCAGTTAAAAAGACAAGATGGCAGGGTGGCAAAATGGCAGCCATCCCATCACAACGTTTTGAGGAGAATGAGTGATTCAGAAATGTGAAAAATAAATAAAAACAAACTATAGTACTGTCTATTTTGTACATGCAATAACATTCATGTCCAAAAAGACTTTCTCTGTGGGTGCCATTGATTATTTATATTTCTGTCCCAGTCAGACTTGAATCATGACTAAATAGTATCCAAATAAGTCATTTTTATAGGATCTCTATAGCTGGTTTCCATAGTCTTTAATCTCCCCCTTGGGAAAAAGTTGTTAAATATAGCTGAGTGAAAAGAAGACTTATTCAGGATAATTTGCATTGTCAACTCCTCTTTAAAGGCAGGTGGCACCATGCTCACCTTCAAAGACAGGCTGATTTTCTCCATGATCCTGTTGCTCAGTCTCTATCTAGCCACCTGAAGGAGCCAAGAGGGAGATGGATATAGATAGATGGCAAAATTTAGTCCATAGAAAATTGCATTCATTTTCTCTGCTTTTAAAAGCTCAAAAGGATCCTGGATTCTTTGCCTCTGTCATCATTATGGACTCTATTTGAATCGCTTATTCAATCCAGAGCAGACATAACCGATGGAATCTATTAAGGAACCTGTAAATTCATCTGCTATCATCTGTAGGAACTTTCTTCACTAAAATTTATCTTCCAAAGTAAAAGCATGCACTATAGTCCTGCCAACTAATTAAAGATCTAACATATAACATTTAACTTGGGCACCATCTCTAATCCAGAGAAATTTAGCAAATTTGTGTAGACATCAATGAAAAAGCATTCTGAATTGGAGACGTTGTTGGCCCAAAGACAAGGGTAATCTAGGGAGTCTGGGTGTTTGCTTAATAGTTTTCTATTAGGTTTGAAAGTCAGCGCTGCCTCAACCTTAACACAACTGTCTTAACTCACAAATTGGTAGCCTGAAGGGCAGTGTTTTGGTCCCAGTGCTATAAAAAAAATGTTACTAATGACTCCACAGCAAGAAATCCAGCTTTCTTTGTTTTTCTTCAGTTCTGACAGCTTGATGCCAGGCAATTAATAACACATCTATATCCTTTAGGTAGCCAATGAATATGAATATGCTGATTCAGTTAGGCTTGCCAGTCTGTCCAAAGTAGTTTAAAATTTCATCATTTAGCAAAATTAGAAAATGCCTATTCACATTGGAGTTGGGAATCAAAATAACTTGCCAGAAATAATTGAATTGCTTTATTTCCTTTACTAGATTTAAGTTGATAGTATATTAAAATAACATTACATGCCTTTTATTAGCACTTTCAGCTCAGAAAATAAACTGTTACACAGGAAACCCAGAATTTGTTTTTTTTTTGCTTTTGTATGCTAAAGACAAAAATGCCTCACTGTCTAGAAATAAGAATGCAAAATAAAGATGTAACATAATACCAAGAAAATAAGAAATATATTTTCTCTGCTTGCAGCAGAACTACAAAGTCATTCAGATATGACCTTCCAGCATAGAAGGCAAGAAAATTGGTATTTCTAGTTATGCTCCACAAATGCCAATCTCTTTTCAGTCCATATTCAGCACTGATGAAACTGAGCTATATAGATGTACAGTACTTTCCTTCTGATCAACTGGACACGGCTTTCCCATCAAGTAGTTACACACATTCACTTAGCATCAGTACATAGCCTAGTAGGTGCAGTCCAGTTCCTTTAGCTTGGATTTATGAATATGTAGAGGATGATTCTATGAAAATATATAGAAAATTATTTTTGTACGCATGCCCATGGTAGTAATCTAGTTTAAATATATGAAAATGTACTATACTATACTATACTATACTATACTATACTATACTATACTATACTATACTATACTATACTATACTATATACTATACTATACTATACTATACTATACTATACTATACTATATACTATACTATACTATACTAATGTTGTACAGATATGTAGACTGAGTTGATTTGAACTGAGTCTGATATGTTTGTTTTGACTTACAACTGAAGCACACACATTTGTGGCTTAATTTGATTCATGCAATAACTTTATGTAAAGGAACTCCTTAACTAATGCCTAAAAGTTGAAATATAGTATATAAAGGAGACAGACATGGAGCCATGTTGTTGGCCCCATATTATCCTTAATGTCTTCCTCCTTTCTTCCACAATCTTCTGAGTAGGATGGTCTGAAGAGAATATCTGAAGTAGATGAAAGAGTGAAAGAGGAATAAAAATATATGTGGTTTTTTGTAGTAAATCAGCATAGGCAAAAATATATGTGGTAAATCAGCATAGGCAAGCCATGTCTTCTAATCAGTATATTTTCAAAGAATAATCATCATGTTCATTAACCAGAAATCCTATCTACTTTAGATTCCCTTACTTAGTTGCACTTAGTTACCACCCAATCAACAGCATAGCTTAATCATAGCTATCTTTCCACTTTAATTTCTATGATTCTTAAATTCAAATAACTTATTCAAGAATTAGTATTCCACACTCTATATCAGACTTTAACTCAATTACTGAGATCACTAAGCAAACTTAACCAAAATGATATATGTTCCCTATATTGACTTTGAGAGAGTGAAAGAGAGAAGGGTGGGGGGACCTCTATTGGCAGATTTGTTTATTTGCTACATTTGTATATTACTATAAACAATTTGTGTCACTTTAGTTTCTTAAAAAATATTAAAAATACAATTACATATCCTTGGCATTTTTTTGCCACCGGAATTCAAAGGAATTGGTATGGAATGAGCTGTTTTCACCTGTGTTTCTCCTTGTAATTATAGCTCTGTGCTTTGAAATTGACCTTCAAGAACTAAACAAAAGTCATTGTAATTTAAAAGCAAAAGCAATGAGGTAGCAGAATGTGTAATCTCCTTAGACAGAGAATCAGAGAATTTGAAGGAAAAATTGCACCAGCTTGTTAATGTTCAGTGGTTGCATCTACTTGCTATTGAATTGTTAACATGCACAGTGTGTCTCTTTTCTGTTGTGTAAAAATAACTACGCAAGTGCATATCTAACCCAAAGTCAGAAGTCTTTGTAGAAAAGGAACTTGATTTGTAGAAGGTTATATTTCTATACAGCTCCCATGGGAAGGGCAGGCTTTTGCATTCACGCCTTCAAGAAAGTGATGCAAAGCAATAAACTCCGCTTTGTATGATTGGCTGCCTTGGGAATAGGTTATGCTAATTTGGGAGTAGAAATTCAAGAGCATTGGTAGATTCATCTGACTAATTAAAATATTAGAATAATACCGTAAATATTCCTGAAATACAAATGTCATCCTGCATTTTTTTTTTTAAATAGAAAAAAACAAGTTTCTACCAGTGAGGATATTACTTATATAATATCTAAAAAGAATTGAGATGATTTCTAACACTAATTTGACTTAATATTTATAAGCCAACAGTCTGTTATGTTTGTTACTTCTAATTTTGATTTATTATTCTGTGGTTGTGAAACCATAGCCAACATTGCATTATTCAAGCCCAAAAAGGAAGCACCAGCATTCTGAAATTTGCAGAGCTAAACTCCAAAGGGAAACCTCATTGATGCAGATTGAATCAGTCTCAGGAGAGAAACTATAAAATGGAATGTAATGGCTAAAGAGGAAGAAAACAGACACATATTGATATCATAGTAAAAAAAGTAGTCATATAACTGCCTGCAAATATCTCCTTGGCCCTGCTGAGAAGATACTTTAAACTGATAATGCATTTTAATGTAGCTGGTATCAGCATAAATGGGTATATTGTCATCCACCCTGAATGCAACCTTACATAGAAGAGGAAACAATATCCCAAGGGATTGCAAATCTCACTGCAGACCAAAAATCAATGCAAACATGCTCAGCTGCCCTGGAATTCTTTTTTTGACTCTTTCAGTTAAAAAGAACAACAACAACAACAACAACAACAACAACAACAACTGGTCAGAGGAGTTTTTGAGTTGTCAGAGGAGTGCCTGAAACCCTGAAAAGTAATCCTCCATTCAAATTGTTCTCAAAAGTAGGAAATGTGGTCTTTGCTGCTTCAAAACTAGTCTGCTGAAGCTGGTCTTAAGTTCTGCATTTCTATATATAGCTGCAGCATTTAATACTGTGATATATTGGTCACAAATAATGCAACTTTATGTATATACAAACAAAATGTCTAAATAATCAAATAATTCAAAGCATGCAAATGTGAGTAGATAAATAGGTACTGCTTCAGTGGGAAGGTAACAACATTCCGTGCCTCTCAGTGTATAGTCATGCTGGCCATATGACCATGGAAGTGTCTTCAGACAATGGTGGCTCCCTTGGCTAAGAAACGAAGATGAGCATTGTTCCCTAGAGTTGGACACTACTGGACAGGGCAAACCTTTACCTTTATAAGAAGAAAAGAAAGGGTAGATTGACAGCATAGAATGTGCAACAGCTACTAGATCAGTAAAATAGCAGTGAGAATAAATGTACTATATTCGAGCAGCTGGATAGTGCAGTAGTTAGAGCATCATCTTTTGACATGGTGGACCTGGTTCAAATCTCTGATACCTACCTTAACAGTAGGGTTGCCTACTTTGGCTATGAGCAGGGCACAAATTAAGTAAATTTGTCACAAATTTGCTGTCGCTGCAGTTTATAACAAACTAGCTGATTACCTGGCCTTGCTCGGGTATTTTTTATTTTAAGGAAGTATATTTGTGGTGGCATGTCCTTCAGGGTTGTTGTTTTGTTGATGTTGTGTGTGTGATGCCTGCTGCTGTGTGTCTGCTGAGTGTGTCAATGTCCTACCTCGTCTGCTGCCCAGTTATTGTTATTATGCTTCAGTCTTTGTTCATTGTTGTTAATATATATTTTCCATAAAGGTAATTG
>JANHJO010000464.1:15112-26410 GCA_032468235.1 Pseudoxyrhopus heterurus
ATATGTATAATAACATTAGATCACGTAAGTTTGATTAATGTAGTAATTTTCATTTGCACTAATATTACTTTTGTACCAAACTGAATGACACTCAGACGCCACACTGTCCATGAAATGATGCTGATGGGTATGTTTAAAAATAAAAAACTTTACAAAAAAAATGAACTGCTGTAAGTCGAGGACTACCTGGAGTGGTTGAGGAAATACAAAAAAAAAAACCCTCTCCCCCTATGTATTATTCTATAGCCAATTCTTTGCTGAAACTGAAAAGCCAGGAGATTGATTTTTAGATTTGTCTAAAATAGCATTTCCCCCAGTTTTATTTCCAAAAAGGAAAGGGGGAAGGAGCAATTAAAAATAGCAATAGTATAAAAAAAAGTTAGAGGCAGACTCTTACTTTCTCAGAAGAGAACTTATGACATCTGCCTTGACTGGGATTTAGAGTTCAAAGATGTCTGTCTTGGTTTAATAACATCCACTTTATATGTCAATGAGCTGCAGGAGGTGTGGAAGGAAAACTCTTTAATTTGCTTTCTGAAAACTGCCAGGGTTGCGCTAGGTGCATATTAATTCTGCTGAAGAGTGTCAATGAAATGATTGTAAGCTCCATAGATAAGTCATTTCAGATCAGGCCTTTAGGACTCTTATTTCTTCCAAAGGATTTCTTCCAATTTCTTCCAAAGGATTCCAAGTAGGGAACTAACCATCTGCAGGCACACTGGCCTATTGTTAAGCCATGACAAAACACACATTTCTCCATCTTCTCTCCAGGTGCCATTTGAAAAACCATTAAACATCAGCATGAAGGCTCTGTAGGCTGAGAGGTGAAATATGGTGTCTATAGTGAGGATATCTCCTCACTCCTGCTTCTCCACCAGAAATATTGATCCAGCTGCCTTCCTGTAGTTACACAGGAAAGGAAGAAGGAGGTTCAATGCAGCATCAGAACAAATTTTCTTGGAACTTTTGTTTTGGTGACTCTGTGCTGTTCGGCTCTCTCACACGCAATGGTGGCTTAACAGGTTTATTAATATTCCTCAACTGTCCCCTTCACCAATAACCCAGAACTATCCCAATTAAATCCAGCCAAAAGCAGACCAATGCTAGTCCACAGAGCAGTGGCCAATGAGACTACAAGGCACTTGAAACAAGACAAATCCACCAGGCAAAATTAAATCCATAATACAAGCGGGTTCATGAGGCAAGAAAAGTTCAGAGTTCACAAGGCAGGAGCCAAAGCAAGGCAGGGATCACAACGACCAGGAAAAACACAGCTTGGAAATGAACATGTTGTTCCCAGCATCATGTCCATCTTTCTGCTGTGCTAAATAGTAAGCGTTTGATGCATCCATGAAGAGGGGCGAGGCTGCCTCCTCACAAGTAATCAGGATGACCTTCACTGCTCCTGCCTCTTCTCTGCCCTACGTGTTCTTGGATCAGTTGCAGAAGGCAGTTCCTCTTCCTCTTCACCAGGTGCCTGCTTTCCCCACCTGAAGCCTCAGGGATGTCCTGTTGCAGCTGTGCTTCAGCTAAATCACTCTCAGCTGGCTGCTCAGAGCCATTGGCCAACTCCCATCCTGACATGCCTAGGACTGGTTTATCCTCCTCTGAAATGACATCTGTAGAGGTATCTGGGGAAGCGTCCGGGGGAGTCATCACAGAATCTGTGGTACCATTCCAAGCAGAGAAGAGTTTAGAAATGCCTGGTAGATTCACTTGATCTCATGGTTCAGTCATTTTCTAGAAGGAAAACCTTCTAGAAATGGCTCACACCACCAGTGTGACAGTTTGCTTCCAGAACTTGTGTGTGCTCCATCACTGGAGATTTTTAAGAAAAGATTGGACAGCCATTTGTCTGGAAGGATATAGGGCAGGGCGAGCAATTCATTTTTCCAGTTTTTCCTGAAACTGGGACTCTTGTGAAAGGCCAAACCAATAGGGCGGTGACAACGCCTAGGCATACACGCACACATATATGTAAATTGGGGGGGGGGGGAATAGCAGTCACTTTCAAAATAAAAGCAATCCCTGTCAGCCAGCTGTGACCCAGGGTTTTTTTTTTATTGTTTAAACATACATATTTTATGTATGTTTAAACAATATAATGAGGATTACTTAAATTTGATAAATGTGATAGAGATTACCAACATTGTTACCGTGAATTGGATTAATATGAATGATACCCAGAACCAACTCTGTTCACATACAATATGGATGTATATCTTAAAAAAAACAATAAAAATATATTTTAAAAAAAGAAGAAGAAAGAGAAACATCAACACTATAATATATAATACTATAATACATAATAATTCCCAACAAAAACAGAAATAAATAAAATGGTCACAAAGAAATTGAGCTCAATAAGCTTCAATAACACATCCCTAGTTTTATAGTCTATTTTGGGCAGAGGTGCTTTCAACTCAAACTCAATTCCAATGTAAACACGATAACAATCCCTTTCTAATTAGAAAGACAAAATATTTTAGATACTCAAAACCTCATATGTATAAATGCTTTTCATTATTTTCCTGACATCTTTAACTCAGAGGCAATCATATTTCAGAGATGTTCCTTTTAATAAGGAAAAAATGTGAACACGTCTGGCAGCCCATGCCCACAGTTTCTCAGACCTTGCTGGAATTGTGAATGGATGATTTTTCACTAAATTAATGTACCTCAATGTTAGTATGCTCTTATTTATTTATGTATTTATTCATCTTGGACACTGCCGGACTTCCACAGACACTGGAAAGTTCACAGCATAAACACAAACAACAATATAACGTTAGATAAAACTAAATAATGACGATGACAAATCCAGCCAACAGCAACATGCACTCAGCAAGGGGCTCCAACCTTCCTAGGCCAAAGTCAGGACTTCAAGGTCTTGCAGACCACCTACAGGGTGGAAGGCACCCAGATTCCTGCAGGAACCTCATTCCAGAGGGCGGGCACCGTGACAGAAAAAACATGCTTATGGGGTCTTGATTGGTGGCACTACTTGATCGAAGAAACCCAGAGTGTGCCAACCCTGACAGATGAACAGGTCAGGCTGACACTATAAGAGATAGCCAGTCCCTATGCCATGTAGAGCATTATACTGTAGGTCTTAACGAGCACCTTGAGTTGCATTTGAAGCAAACAAATAACTGGAGCAGCTTAAGAAGCAGGTGCATGACATGGGCATACTGAAGCATGGCTATTATTACCTCAATTATATATTATCATATAATCACTGTACATAAAGGGTGTGCAGATGCTAGCTCTGGATCCACAGCTAGAGTACTAGGATGGTTTGCAGTTGATCAACAAAGGATTGCTGATGCTCAGCTATGAAATCCCTGCTGGTAAATAATTTTCACATACAACAGACAACTGCATGCAGGAACTGGGAACTAATCCCAGGAGTGATATCGGACTAGGTCTTGTTAGGAGAATGATGAAATTATTCGGCTATAACTCTGCTTTTCTTTCTGGTTAGTCATTTTAGCTGCTGTAGCTGGCAAGGAGAGACAAGCAGGGTCAGCATACCCGAGCCCTCTGTGGAATAATAATAGACCAGGATTGTCTTGACTTTTTCTTTGCTTGTTCTGTGCAAATCGACTGTATGCTGGGTAAGTAAGAATCCACATTTCATTTGATTATAAGAATTAATCTTTCTTTATAGTTCAGTAATATCTAGAGAGACCATTTATTGCCCATCCCTAATTTATGCAAATTCCTTGGAGATTAGAAGCTTGCCTTGGGAGAAATGCAGTAATGAAGGACCACTATACTGTAGAAAGAAGCTGTAGGACAGAACCTGCTTTCTATGAAGAAGCTCCCAGATGTCATTCCTACCAGGCCCTGTTTGGAGGGAACATAGGTGGCACGGCTCAGAATAACCATGGGAGAATTCTAGTAGGAATTATAGAAAGGAAACAGTATTGGGATAGGAAGATCATTGATTTGCTAAGGCATCATATGCTTACATCATCAAAGACTATTTCACAAACTATCACAATAAATGTGGTTTGTTTAATTTTTTTCCACTAAAATGAGTATTCCTGATAGTTAAAAATGGGCCATGTGGTTCTTGACATAGTTGGTCATTTAATCAACCCGTAGGCAGCTTCCTCATTTATGTTAAATTGTAAAGTATCATTGTCAGAAATAACAAAGCAAACATGGAGCTAATTTTAACTATTCATTTGCATCTCCCTACAAGTCAACCATGTACAGGGAGACAATAATAAATAAATTCTGGTTGTCCAGTGAAGCCAAATACTTCCTCCCCCCAAAAAACTCTAAAAATTAGGTTATGATCCTCCCCTCCAGTTTCCAATACTGTACACCTTGTGTGTGTTTGTCTGCTTATCTGCCAAAATATTTGAACAGTTACTATAAAGAGATAGCTGCAACTGTGCCAAGCCACCATTCCTTTTTTTATACTGAAAAGCCTTAGGTTAGGTGAAAAGACAGCATGAAAGCAAATTTGTAACCAAGCAATTTTCCTACGGTAATAGTTGCTGTCATGGTTACATTGTGCAGCACCCATCAGAATGGAGAAGAAGCTGAAGATTGTTGTATATATGTGGAGTGTATGTGTGTAAGTTGTGGGAGAGAGATGGCCCCAGAGAAACAAAAATAAAATAAGAAACCTGACACTGTGTCCAAGGCTTCCAAATACTAGAGAGGATCAATTTCATTGTTATTCTTCTCTCTTTCTCTATGTCTACCTTTGGGAACAGTGCAAGGAACTGCAAAAAGTCAAAGCAACCCAGATTAACTCCAGTTGCAAAGTAAAGTCGGTAAAGTGATGTGTATTTTCCAGGTTATTTTCCAAGCAATCAGCATAGTTGCTATTTGGGCCGGGAAATGGATATGTCCAACTCTCCTGCCATCTTTTACCTTTAAGGATCTGAAAACAAAATGCCTACTTAGCTGAAGCCCAGGAGCCAGGTGGCAGGTGGAGCAAACATTGTTTACAGTGGGAAAACAAACTCCTCAAGAAGTTCTGCAGAGCTTCAGAGATGGGTAGAAGAGAATCAATTAAACCTTAGCTGAACCAGAAACAAATTCATGCAACTACTATATATGTGTTTTGGCAAAATAAATAAATGAAAATAAATATATGCCAGGAGAAAACAGTGAAAGGAAGCTGATTCTAGATCAATGCAAAGACCTTGAGGAAAAGTGCCCTCAGTCAAAGAGCTGAATTCACTTACAGCTAGTTAGATAAGATGAGCAAGGGGAAGGAACTATGTAGGTGAAGGCAGATTTGCCTAGAGGAGGTTAAGGAAAAATCAAATGATATTCGAAGGAGCATCTAGAGCCATAGGTCTAACTCTATCAGAAACAGAAAGTATCCACTAATATGGTCGAAGAAGCATTGTAGTGTCAAGTGGGAAAATGCAAATAAAGTATCTGTTTCAATGTAATTTGTAACACCATGCAAGGAGGTTCTCCTGCCAAGACATTTAATATGGTACCACAGTTCTTGTCAGGCTCTAGCTGTTATATTTCTCCTAGAAGAGACTTCTACTTGTAGAAAGATAGCACCCACCCTTCTCCTAGAAGAATGAAATATTCTAGGAAATATTAAAAAAGCAGAATATTATATTTTCCCTAAAGGAGAAACTTGTTTCTAAAGACATAAATTCAGAGCCTCAGCTCCCTGTGCCCCCACTAGTAGATATTTTGGTGCCAACCTATCTACAAGACAAAGGGCTGGGCCAGGTTATCTACAAAACAAAAGACCTTCAGCTCCAGGGTGATAGGATTAGCCCTCAATCAAGATCCAAACCAGGACAAAGCCATTAAGCCATAATAGGAATTGCCCAACACCCTTCCAGAACACAACCCTCTTCATTACATCATCACCCAGCAAGATTCAACCAAGCCTCGGACTCAACACAACCTACAAAGTTACCCCTGCATGGCCCCATGAGAGTCTGACAACCAATTAGAATACATGCCCTTCCCACAGGAACAGGAAGCAAGTTCAAAGCCCAAGAGAGGGTATAAATCTCTCTCACACCCATGTGGTCAATTGCCCAGGACCTCAAACCATGTGGTCCTGTCCACCATTAAACCATCTTTCCAAATAGCCTACATGTTTCCAGTGTCTTTCTCCACACTTGGAACTGAACCCAGATGGACATTTCTTCCAACATATTCTGTTACTTAGCTACTCAAGTTTTTCCCCATTTTTGTGCCCCGGCTGGTGAATTCTGGGAACTGAAGTCTACATATGTGGAGGGCATTCTGATTGAGGAAGTGCGGATTGCTTCCGGTTGCTGCCTGATTCCCTCGTCAGTTCAAAAGAGTCAGCAGTGAGAAGAGCAAGAAAGGGCAATCTCTCCCCCCTCCCTCCCTCACACACACAGAGACACACCTTTCTTTCTCACTACTTATTTTAGGATAGTTTTCACTGCATAATTGTACTGCTGTTTTTATTCCAAATGCTTTTTTAATATCTCGAATATTTTTGTTGCTCTTGTGGTACTCTGTTGTTTTGTTTTATCTCTGTTTTAGTTATGTTTTCCATCTGCCAATTACAAAAAGCCACACTGTTTGGATCCAGATATATACCACATCAATACATTACAACATCCTAGGTCCTTGGGAAGAAATGCATAGGAAGGCCAAAATCAGCTAAAAAACTAGCAGCTGTGACTTCACATTTTTGGGTAAATAATAATAACAATAACAATGATGATGATGGTAATGGTGATGATGATGGTATCATTAAATAATAATAAGGCAGCTTTACTTGGAACAGCTTACATCCTATAATGCTATCTGTAACACTATCAAACATTCAGATCTGCCTATCTCAGATCCTTGGAAAGGACTCAATAGGTAGATGGAAATGCCAAATCCAGTCTGAACATCTGACTCATTGACCAATAATAATAATAACAGTAATATTTCTCTATCTCTTAGTCAATCTGGCTCACAGAGTTTAAAGTTATGGGGAAATAATGGAGGAAGAAATGCTATATAGGCTTCATTGAGCTCCTAGAGGTAAGGCAGGCTATCAACTGAATTTTCTTTCTTAACATTTGATGAATTCAGTGTGTGTGAATATATGCACAGCTTAGTAAGACCACTGGAAATCAAATTATCAACAGTTTCCCAAGCATGCAGTTCTATAGAAAATAAAAAGTAGCCCACAGATCCTACTTCTGTCCTCATTAGCTTGTTAATGAAAGTGTATATGGCACTAATAGCCATTTATATAAAAAAATAAAAAACAGTATTGCTGTTTAGTTAATAAGGCTGTTATCTCTCCCAGTGGGTATAGCCACTTTCATGATGTTTCTCGGTAGGAGTCATAATTTGAAGATGAAATCATGACCTTACCGGTTCACCCCCCTCATTAAAAAGCCCAGCTGTTTCATCTTTTTAAACATTGGTATGAATTTTATAGGATCGTTTCACAATATTTTCTATCTGACTCCTTGCTAGCTTCTGTTTCCAACATTCAGAAGGTTGTTTAGTTTGCCACTTGAAATTCATAGCATCCATTTCCTCTATCATAAAGCCCAGGTTTAGAAGCATCAAAGATATAAGTTCCTTTCAGAGGGTAGTTTCTTTCTGGAAGCCCGCTGTAGGAATCATTCCCAACCAAGAGATGGAGGCATGGGTGGGTTCCTACCGGACTAACGATCAGTTCAGTGATTGCGTGCTTTGTCAGAAATTGAATAGGGTTTCCTGCTTGAGCAGAAGGTTGGAGTAGAAGACCTCCAAGGTACCTTCCAACTCTGTTATTCTGTTATTCTCAGAGACCCATGAATCTTGGGCCAGTTCCAGTTTTTGAGGCTCCTAACCATAATAAAAACAAGAAAAGGTGTCCATGAAAAGATAATCAGTCACCAAAGAGAAAAAAGAGGATATTCTTTAGTAAACACAAATGAAAAAAGCAAGTGTCTAAAGTTGGAGGGTCTCTCTGAGCTTGCAAGTCTGAGCAAGTGATTTCCCTCCTGCTCTTCTTCTCTTTTTTTTTTAAATAAAGTTTTTTATTAAAAAAAAAATCCCCATACATCTCATTATAAGAACAGAGTTGTTTCCAGACATCACTCATATTATTTTAAATCATTTCTCATTCATTTCCATTAATCCACTTTTTTTTTCTTATACAGTTTGATCTAACCATCTTCATCACAACTTTTTTTAATACAATTCCATTAATAAAATTCAATAATCTTCTAAAACTTGTTGATAAGTATATTAACCATCCAATTAAAAATTTTAAGTGATTTCAAAAACCTTTACAAAATTCTTTTCTTCCACTCTGTCATTGATCACCAAATTACTTATACTTTAAACACATTATCTTACAAAATTTAAATATGCACCAGTTATAAAATTCTCAATATATTTTACTTCTTCACATTCTATATCTAACATATAATTAACCATAATTTGATTTAATTTTCTTTTCAAATTTCCTGTCAGTGAGAACAATTAACCAGTGGAACAACTTGCCTCCAGAAGTTGTGGGTGCTCCATCACTGGAAGTTTTTAAGAAGAGATTGGACACCCATTTGTCTGAAATGGTAAAGGGATTCCTGCCTGAGCAGGGGGTCAGGCTAGAAGACCTCTAAGGTCCCTTCCAACTCTCTTATTCTCCTATTCCACTTACATTATTCTGCAAAACGCGATGTATAAATAAGCCTAATTACATCACAGATCCTAAGAATTGCCAAAAACCACCAGTTTGCTATGCATTCCTTTCTAGCATCTTCATTCTACACTAAATACCTATTTTAGAATACTTTCATCTAATTTGAAGACGCGTATCTTTGTGGTGGAGAGAGGCATATCTTTGCAAAGGCTGTCAGGGGTTCTGCTTCATCTTTTGGAAAACCTTTTTTTTATAAATCAGAAATACTCCTTTCCTAACTTAGTGCCTTCTATTGCTACTGGACTAGCAAGTCCGGTGGTTGGCCATCTGGAGGAGATGGGACTTGTAGTCCACCGTAGTTGGAAGGCATCAGGTTGGGAAAGGGCAGTCCTTGCTTTTCTTTTTAAAACAAAAAACCAAAAGATCTGGAACCAGGGCTAAGGAATTTGGAGACATATTTCTCTTTCTCCGCCCGCATCATGGGCCAAGATGGCTTGCATTACAGAAGGCCAGCTTAGAGGAATCAAGAGTTTATCTACTGGTATCTTCAGTTGCACACTTACGTGAGGGCAATGTTGCCCGTTTTTAAGGTGTGAAATGAACACTCTTCTTCTGTTCCCAAGCAGATGAGCAAAGAAATAAAAAAATATATACATAAAATATAATAAGAGAAAAAAACTGCAAGGATGAGAGAAGACACAATGAAACCCTTCAGAAGGGAGCATCGTTTGGCAGCTCAAAACATCGCTTTGAAAACTTTGAAGTTTGGGGCGATGTTCCCCACCCAAAAAAAGGCGTGCCTGAAGTTTTACATCCATCCATCCATCCATCCCCAAGTCTACTGTCTTAGGTAATGTCTACAGCAGATCTATAATTTACAGGTATAAACTGTTCAAGGTGGGGAACAAATATATATATATCTCTATATATATATATCTATAAAATTAGTGGCTCCTAAATTAGCACGAGATCGATCACTGATGGAAGGAATAACTTGGTTTGGAGCGAGGAGCTGTTTTATTTTTGTTTTTTTTGTCTCCCAGCTTCAGAGCGATCTAAAAACTTGGTTTCAAAAAAAAAAAAAAGTGTGTTTCTTAATATATATCTATCTATATATACATATACATATGTACACAAACACGTTCAAGCCAAACAGAATCTGAAATGGTCGGCAAGGGGAACAAAGTGAAAACAACAGGGTCGTTTCGTTTTTGTTTTAATTCTCTCTCTTTTTTTTTCTCAATGCTTGCTTACCCTTTTCGCTTTTGTACGCAGGGGCGCGTCTTGAGGGTACCGCGAGGGCGCGTCGGTTAAGTAGACTTCTACATCGTCAGGCACTTCTTCAAGGAAATTCGAAGGGACGAGACCCGTCTGGTTGTTAAGTTCCCCCTGAAACGTGGAAATGAAAAGAAAAAAAAATAAACGAGGAGCCTCTAGAATGACAAGCGTGGTGACTTCAAAGATTTCCAGAACGGTGAAATTCAACTCCTGGTCGCCTCTGGCAGACTTCTGGGAGTTGAAGCCAGGGGTGGGCTGCAAAGTTTTTAGCAAGGGGTTCTCTGCCCGGGTGGCCATGGTGGCTTTCCTGGAGCAGTGGTGGTATCCTACCGGTTCGGCCTGGTTCACGCGAACCGGTATCGATAATTTAAAGGGTTCGCTGAACCGGTAAATACACCCTCTTTCTGGCTCCGCCCACCCCACCCCGTCCCTCCCCGGAGTCTCTGGTGGCCCATTTTGGATGCCAGGAAAGTCTGGCTGTGCACGGAGGCTCTGGGAGGGCCGTTTTCACTCTCCCCAGGCTCCAGGGAAGCTCCTGGAAGTCACAGAAGGCCTGAAACGGGCCTATTTCCGGCCTCCAGGGAGCCTGGGTAGCCCGTTTTCGCTCTTCCCATGCCCCAGGGAATCCCCTGGGGCCTTGGGAGCGTGAAAATTGGGCCTCCCGGAAGTCCTCCCAAGGCTGGGGAGGGCAAATATGCCCCCCCGCGCCATAGTGCACGAGGTCGACTAGGCCACGCCCACCATAGCCACACCAACCCAGCAACCAGGCAGAGAACCAGTTGCTGGAATGTTTGAAACCCACCCCTGCTCCTCCTTCCCTCACACTGGCCATTCCATTGCCCATTTCTCCAGTGCCACGGAGCTTGTCCCACCCACCACCAATGCGTTTCTCGCCGTTGTGTGCAGGGAAACAAAAGTTTGTGATCGAACTAAAAAAAGTTCAATCAATCGATTCCAATTTCTTGCAAAAAAAAAAAAAAGATCTCGCGAAGTTGGAGATCGCGATGGAGAAACACGACTGAACTGGAAATCAGGCAGGGAAAGAAATGCTCGGGGGAAACGAGGGCATCTGGGCACCAACTGCTGAAACGGGCCCGTTTCTCTCCAGCAGTTGCCCAGGCAAGCAAAGGAGAGGAAGCCACCCCAATTTCACTTGGAAAGAAGAAACGTATACATATAAGGCAGTCACTGCAGTCTCTTGTTTTATATACAGCAACCCTGTTTTTCCCCATTGCAGCATGCAAGAATAATAATCGTGGTCCAGTTGATTCTCCTTTACTATCTTTGGGGGGAGAAACTCTGCCCCCCTCAGAGCAGGTGCACAATCTTGGTGTCCTTCTGGATCCGCAGCTGCGATTGGACCAGCATTTAGCGGCTGTGGCCAGAGGGACCTTTGCACAGGTTCA
>JANHJO010000464.1:57503-70775 GCA_032468235.1 Pseudoxyrhopus heterurus
ACCAACCCCAGAACAATTCCCTATTGAGGCCCTTGCAAGTTGATGAGTGACATAAATACAGCTTTAATACTCAGCCCTTAAAACAATCAAAAATCTCAAAGTCTGTAAAGTGGCATACAACCTTTGCCTCCTCCCAAAGTTCTTGCACCGGCTGGAATTAGGTGCTGCCTCAGCTTGGTTGCTCCTCTTCTGGTTGCTACCAAGCTCCAGGCCAAGCTCTAACTCAGACTCCAGGTAGGAATCACACCACAATGGGCAGCTTGCTGCAGCTTGTGGTTCTGGCAATTGACTGAGAGCTCTCTTGTTTCCTGTAATAGTTCCAAGACACCACATAAACTCCCAGACACCACTTCCAACATCCTTGTCTGCTTGTTGTCTTCTCCTTCTTTACACACACACACACAAACACACACACACACACACTTTGTAGGCTAAGGACCTGTGGTGGGGTAAGACTGCCTATGGATTTTGGCACGTTCCTAAAAACTCCAGAGTGAAACCTGGAACACCACCATAGATTATTGTGAGGACGCCAGAAATGAATGGATTTTATTCTCAGGGTTTACAATCCTTTAAGAAACAGCATGAATTGAGGTGAGGTTTGCTGAGCTGATCCTTGAGGAAGTAGGGATGGGAAGCATTTCTGCCTTGCTGCAGCTGCTTTTCCCAAATGCAGACAGTAACCCCCCTCTTCATTCCCTCATAAGCATGGCATAGTAATCTGGATGCAATGCACAGGAAAGAATGCAGTTGGGACAATGGACAAAAGCACTTCTGGGTGGAGCCACTGCCTGAGAATCCAAGAGCAACCCATGGTCCAAGAACATTTTACTGCCTCCAGTCTAGACTAGAACAAATGGAAGTCAGCTTCTCACTGCTGTAAGAGGTAAATGGGAGGGGACATCACAACTCAGTGTCTTCCTAAGAAGCCCATCTGCATATTCATATCTTCACTGCAGGAGTCCTTTGATAGAGCCCAAAAGTAGAACGTTTAATTTAATGTCAATCCATTCACTCTGGGAGCACTGTTTTATTTGACAACTCATAGATAATCTAATCTAAAGAGTTTATTTTAATGTTAAACTATTGAAAAGTAATATAAGTTGACACTCACAGGTAAACATTGGCAATGTAAGATAAATGCCACAATTTTCTGAAAACTGCAGTGTATATTAATAAATGATAGTGTTATTGGTGTTTCATTTATATCTGTCTTATTTAATGAGAGAACATATATTGAGGGAATTAACAAGTAAATCTCCATTTGTCAGAATTTAGATCTCAGGGTTATGGATTTGCCTAACATGCTGGGCTTTCTCAGTTAAGCATGTCATAAAAATGCAGCCACTAAGCCAAATCTAAACAAGCCATGTTATGACTTAGCACAAGTGAAATAAGCACTGTTTGCATTGGGACAGATGATGGATGCTTATTTGGGAAACTCATATAACTGAGACTAGGAGAGATGATATTTATAGCTTTATTGTCTGTAAATATTAATTAATTTCAAAGGAGGTCAGTATCAGATAAGTGGATACTGCAACAGTAGGCAAAGAGAACTTCCCCATAAGAGTTTATATATTCCCTTTTAAGAATCAACTAAGAAAAGAAAGGGAATGATGAATACTGGGGATGAGTTTCATAGGAGAATGCTGAAACTTGTCCAAGAATACATCATTCTACATGTTAAGTCAAAATGCAGTTTGTTCAGTTTTGACATAATATGTTGTATAAACCAGTCATTGCAGGTACTGCAATGCAACCGTAGTTATAACCACTCAGCATGTTGTATGAACTAGTCAACTTTGGTTTATTTGGCAATCCATATTTAAAGAAACCATGAATTATCTGTAAACTCAATCTGTAGACTCTGAACCAAACTCAAGCGAGTAGTCTGGGAAGTGTGGTGGAAAATAAAATATATCCTTGCAAGCTTGAAGTCTGTCTAATCCTAAACTAATAAGTCTTTACTCTAAACTCATCTGTCAGACTTTGAAATATGACTTCTTGAAAACTCCACCTATCAATGGTGTTAATGCATCAGTAAAAAAAAATGACAATTGGAAATTTTCATTTTTTAAGAAGTACATGATGTTCTGGGATTTGATCTACTTTGGTGATTTAATTAAAGATTTGATGAATTCTTTCTCTCTTTCTCTCCCTCTCCCTCTCCCTCTCCCTCTCCCTCCAAGCACATTGTTGCAAATAGCTAAGCTAATACTATTTATTATTCCCTTAACAATTTGCTTTCATAAGACTATTCCTTTTTTAATAATAATAAAGTCAACATTATGTATATAAACACAGGAAATTGAGCTTCTGTCCTGCTTATGATTGGTTCTTCATTAAAACATGTTTAAATAAGATGATTGATTAAAAATAGTCAAGAAGAGGCAGAATAAGAACATATTTCTTGCAGATTGAGACTCAACCTGATTAGTAATGGATATGGCCCAGTTAATTCTACATTATTGTTGGTCTGTACTCTATAACCTCATTTATCCAAGTGGCCAGAGGAAACCTCTTATAACATTTGATTAGCCAAAGCTTGTTTACACAGTTACTCACCCTATGATAAGAACAAGCCAACCTTTGGATTTATTTTCTGAACTATAATCAAGGAAGGGCGGATCGGTTTATGCATACATCAGGAAAAAAGGAAAAAGAATAGATCATCCTCCCCAGTCTGACACCCTCTGGACGTGTTAGATTTCAGCTCCATAATGTTCAGCCAGCTTGGTTGCAGAAAGCTGAAATAGATGGTCTTGTTACAGATTGCTGGCTAGGGTAATTTTTAAAAATCTCTACTTATGGGGAAATGTCCCTGCAAATAGAAAAACAGCACAGGAGAAAATAGACAATGTTAAGCTATGTTAAGTTTTGTCTTGTCTTGTCCTTCATTATAAAGGAGATCATGTGAAGTCATTAAAGAGAATCATGGCCCACATTTGCCACATCCCCTGATTCTGTTGTATTATATTATATCGCATAGCCCATAACTTTTAGTCAAAATGACTGGGGATGATAAGAGTTATAGTCCAAAACATCCAAAAGGCTTCAAGTAGTTTTGAACGGAAGGATTCATCTTCCATTCTTAGAAGAGTGAGAGGAAGAATTGATTCAGGCAATCAATTCAAAACATGAAAATGTGGGTCAGTGAGACGCTGTCTCTAAGAGGTATATTGACTGGCATGTTGACCAGGATATTGTATAATCCAGAGGCCAAGGCTGCCTCCACACAAACTTTCTCATTGAAATTCAAATCATTGTCATACAACAGGGAAGGAGAATTTTGTTTCATTAAAAACTGTGTGAACTCACATGTAGATCTGTGTAATTCCCACAATATTGTGCCTTCCACTGCCTATTGTACCTCCTGATCTCTGCTGCTTATTTCTCTAGGAGATCCTTGTGGAAAGGAAATACAATTTGGATTTGCCCAGGCATGTTAGCACTGCCTGTTCTTGACTCCTGTGCGGTATTATTTTTAAACAATGGTGGGGACAAGCAGACACATTACAGAAATAGTATCTTTTCTCATTGGCATTATTTTCTATCTCATTCCATTGTTGAAGCACAAGAGCAACTTTTCAAAGCACTTCGGGATTGTTGTTGTTTTTATATTCACTAATAAGTACTCTTTCTACTTAGGGAATGTCTAGTCTGCCAAAGAGAAGCCAGATGGTACAGGAGAGGATCCAACTTGAAGCACAGAAGGAATTAGTTTATGGGAGAATGTGGGATCTCTTCTTGGCCTATTTCATCAGCTGTCATGGCTAAGAATAAGGACCTATGAACCTTGTAATCCAAGCTGCATGGGTAGCATTCTGCCATATAGACCAATGAGGCATAATTGATTAGATCTTAAATCCAACCTGGATTAATCTCAGTTCAAATCATAACTGCACTATGTATGTCATGTCCTTTTAACTATGTTCCTGTTGCTATTTCCTTAACTACCCAACCTTGTAGGAGTCTAAGAATAAAATGAAGAGAGAGAAAACAACCTATAGTTCCTTGTTTTGATATAAATCTTTGATATAATCTTGACTTATAAATTGCCTGAGTACATCTTAAACAGACTGAGAAAGACATTTAAGAACTGAATACCAACATGCGCAAATTACGGTACTTCTTTTCCATTGTTGCTCTTTCAAAGTACAAAACTGATCACATCTCTTGAACAGTATTATTATTGTACACAATACACAGTGGGGCTTCCTTCAGCCAGGAATCAACATTGACTCAAAGACACAAGTCAGCTAAGCAAACAACAACAAAAAAGCCATTCCCTAACATGGTGTCCTCTAGATGCAAGTTGCAACTCTTATCACTTCCTCCTGTCCTTGGGGATGATGGGAGTTTTCCCCATCACATCTGCATATATTAGGTGCTCTAGCTTAGTTCCAGCCAGAGCTCTGAAACATGGACATAGGAGGATTTTGCATTTCCAACCATGATCTCTGTAAGAACCTGTATTGCATGTTTATGTAGAGAACGAAATACACTTTTTCCAACACACACTCCTAACCCAAGCATCTGTGTGAGGCACATCTCTTTAAATCGGGGGAGGGGGGGGGACGGACACAGAAGTGAAATGACAGAAAAATATTTGAAAAGTCTCCTAGACTTTCGTTGGAATGAAAAGTAGCGAACCTTGGTCCCGTTTTGCAGGATCTGAAAATGCGACTCTTCTTTCAGAATCGAATGTTTGGGGCTGGTCTTTTCCCTGGGGTTTTGGACATCATTCAGCAATGCATCAGCCTCTCCCCCACTTCACAAGCCCGGAAAAGGGAGAGTTATCGAAAATACCTGCCGATCAAAACCGGCAGCAGCAACAACGTACAGCTTTCCCGGCTAATGGGCAAGGCACAAACACATCTCCACTTCCTGCCGTTTCGAGCCGAGCGCTCCGCTGCATGTTCCGCAATCAACAGAAATGCCGAGAAGGCAATGAAAAGGCGGAGTTGGTTATTGAACAACTCGCGAGCTGGAGCGGCCCCAGCTCCCGCCCAGCCCTCCAAGCTCAACTATAGGCGGGGACACCGCGAGGAGTCGCGGGCGCACGCGGAGCTGCAGTGCACTATCCGTGGTGCTGAACAGCCGCACTTCCTTTCCCAGCTGTTTTCCCATCACCGCGACCCAGCCGTGCAAGAAAAGGAGGCGAACCTCCCTCCCACCCTCCCACCCACCCCAGCCGTCATTCACGTTTGGGACTTACAACTGCATGTTACAGAAGGACTCCGAAACTGCTGTGAATAAAAGGACATGGTGTGTGTTGGCTTATGATTAGATTCAAGGGAAACCAGGTTGGGGTTGTGAGGCTTGGCGTGGGTGGCCGGGACTTTGCGAGCAAATGGCAAAATCAGAGCTACTCAAGCGGAGGTTGAAAGAAGAGTCCCAAGAAGGTAACTTCACCTGAATCTAAAGAAAGGTAAAAAAAAAAACCCACTGAAGAATATGTTTTGGCAAACTACATTTTATTTGTTTCATTTGCTTCCTCCCCCCCCCCCTATATTGTCATCTACATGGAATGAACTAATATGGGGAAGGCTATGCTGGGCGGGCGGCCGGGAGAGGGAGGGGGAGGTATCTGTCTTGATGAATTAGAGAAGCTGGTCCATTTTGCCCTCTCATCTTAGTCTGCTTTCTGCTATCTTCATGCTAAACTGCATATCCAGTGGTGGTTGAATATGGAAGGACAATGTTTCCCCATTTTAATTCAGATTTACAAGGGACAGGTATAACTTTACTGGGGAGGGGAGAAGTAATATGCAGCACAAACAAATGCAGTCTTGAATATTCAAAACTTCCAAATCTTTTATTAAACAAATATTAATTCGAAGTGGTTAGAAAGAGAGAAAGTGAGTTTATTCAGCGAAGGTCTAAATGAAGTTACATGGGTGTTGTCTCGCTGATTCAGGTTTTCCTCAATCATGAAACTGTTAAATACTCATCCAGTTGAAACATACAGAAAGTGGAAAAGGCTGGTCGGATAAAGCTTTGCTTAAATTGATTTATTCAATCAGCTTTTTCCATTTTCTGTGTGTTTGTCAAGTGGTGACATTTGAGTAAATGTGCTGAGCATTTACTCTCCTTTATAAATTGTGTTGAATGCAGCTGTCTTTTGTGCTCAGTCTTCACCTCAGGTAGCTTTCCAAGTGTAGTCAATCCATGAGAATGCTACCTGCATAGAGTTTAAAGGACTCAGAAAAGAAGAGTGGTGCATAACTGAAGGAGATTCATTGCAAAGTCTGAGGCAAGCATGAAAAGCAAATGATGGGAGGTAAAATGAGCATTTGGCATCCTTTAGGAGGAGGACTATCCTAGATTTTATTGGCTCTCTGTATCATACATCAGCAACACTAATTTTGACTGATTTTTTCCCCTCGCAACTAGATCTGGATGTCTTTGGTCAGGATAAAGGCTAGACTACAAAGAACATGGCCAAGTGCAACTATCTGAGATGGGAGAGAAAAGCTATTCCTTACAAGACACAGCCAATGCTTGGGAGTGGGCTTCAGGGGCAACAGAATTCCCCAAATAGTTCTGTGAAAATTGATATGCCTAGGCTGATGTGGGAGAGTTCAGTGGAAATCAAGTTAATGGAAGCCTGCATTGACATAAGCATGACAAGCCAATACCCATGACTCAGAAGGGAAACCCTTTAAAAGAAGGATCTTTTTTTTCACCATTGGATGCTTTAATTGGATAATATCTCCATGCCAGTCCCCCCAATGAGGTGTTGGTCATTTTCCATCACCTCTGTGGTGCTGAAATTTGGATGATGTCTATCAGGAGACTTAAAGGCTGCTGCTGCTGCATGCCACATTTTAATGAGGACAATGGTAGGTTTATCCTTTTAGCAGTACTCATTGTGGCATACCTGACTGCTGGAGCTACCATCTTCTCAGCCATTGAGAGTCCATCTGAAGCAGAAGCACAGCATCGTTGGAACTGGACCCTTCACAACTTTAGCCAGATCTTCAACATTAGTCTCCCTGAGCTGAAGGCCTTTTTAAGAAGCTATGAGGCAGCCATGGCTGCAGGTATTAGGGTAGATGCCCTTCGACCAAGATGGGACTTCACAGGAGCTTTCTATTTTGTGGGCACAGTGGTTTCAACAATAGGTAAGTCTTCCTTCCTTCCTTCCTTCCTTCCTTCCTTCCTTCCTTCCTTCCTTCCTTCCTTCCTTCCTTCCTTCCTTCCTTCTCTTTAAAATACCTAAGTTAACCTTTCACAATTTGATATTCTCCAGAAAGTGGGAGAAAGTGTTGGGCTAAAATTAGGGAGACCCAGTTTCAAGTTCACCCTTGGTCATGGAAACTCATTGGCCAAATTTAGGCCAGTCACTTTCCTCCAATCCTAGGGCTGTTGAAGAAAGTGGAGGAGAAAATACTATGTATGTTGCCTGCAACTCCTTTAGCACAGGGCAGGTTATAAATCCCAACAAATAAATGAAAGTATTGACCATGCTGACTAAGAATTTTGTTGACCACATATCTGGACATATCCTCTTATTTAAAACTGACCATTTCACATTTTAGTTTGTGTAGCTGAAGAGTCATAACCCATAAACAACCATTGTTCTCTACCATTTCTCTCCCACCCATGTTTAAATGAAAGATTGAAGGAATTTATTTCCCAGTTACATTTAAAAATACAAATCTATAAGTATTCATAATTAAATGTCACTAATTCAAGGGCTTTATCTCAAAGTCAATGGAAATCAATCACAGTAAAACAAGATCTTCATATACAGTATATTTAGAAGTAAACAGAAAGTTTTCCTAAACTAGTTTTCTCCAAATGCATTAACTCATCAGGATCAACATCATTGGCTGGAGACGCAAGAAATCACTCCTCAAATTTAGGTTAGGAATCAATGACAAAAATATGCTTTGAATTTTGCTAAAAAGAGAAATCCTTATTATGCTTTAAAGCTAAAGTGTCAAGTCCATGTTTTTGTATTCAAAATCACACAGGAACAGCAAAGCTATATTATTAAATATACCAATGCAACAGTTTTCCCAAAAAGGGCATTTTCAGATATAAGGTTAAAATCAGTATGCAAATCAGTATTTAAACCAAATAAAACTTTTTTTAATTAATGCATACATATATCCTTTCCTTTATTACATCCTATGCCAATTAACCCCACTAGTATTGTATGAGAGCTGAAATGCACTTTTTGATGACATGCAAAAATGGTATGTAAGAAAACAATACAATCAAAATACAAAGGAAGAGTCTACATGGGAAGGAGGGAAGGATTTTTTTTTGGCTCTCAGAAAGATTAGCAGTTAGTACATTAGTGACATTTATTCGTGGCTTTAATTATTTTTCCACAAAAAAACAAGATTTGAGTAACACACTATGTGCATGTTCCTTTCAAACAAACATAAATGGCTGGTATACTTTAATGAAGTAGAATGAGTGAAGTTCAGAAGGGATGTTTCTTTTTCCAGAAAGCTTTCTTAAGTTGCTATAGCAACTGAAGTTTGGAAAGTGATCTGGAAGTCAAGATGCCTTCATAAACAGAGCTGGTCTCACCATCATGGCCAGTTAATTGTGTTTTATAGCTAAAGCAAAAGTAGACTGAATGGGATAAAATGCCCAAGTTCCCATTTCCTGCATCCCTGATTTTGTGTCTGTTACCAATTTGATATTGCTAAAATAGTTCTGTATTTTCTGATGACAAATTTAAAATCAGGTTGAACTAGACGGCGAGTATAGATTCTATGGACATTCCTTCAGAATGAAATTTTATTCAGTACTAATAAAATATTACAGAGTTTGGATTTTCTTCTTTTCCCCCATCACCACTTCCCATCTAGTGATAGGGAGTGTGACATTTAACCTTGCATGACATCAAAGGGAAGCAGAATTAAATATCTGTATTTAAAAGTAAAAATTGAATGAATATGTCATAAAATGAGATGTTTATTACATTTTGAAGATTGCTAGGTTCTGTATATTTTAGTATTTTAGGAAAGTAGTGATAGTAAGAATTCTAAGAATTAATGTCCATAAAGTTTGCAGAAAATTTTGCAGAAAATTTTTACATATTACTTTGTCCATCTTCAGGCTTTTGCAGGTGCCCTGAAATTCAATTGATTAATTATGTACATTAAATTAGTGTCAACTTCTAGTCAAGTTTTTTTCTCCAAGATAATGTGTCCCCCCCCCAATCTGTCCCTCAGGTCTCCCAACAGTGCACCCATCACTGCTGTAATTGAGGCCATTCCCTTTGCTGCTCGTCATTCTCTTCTCTTTCTCAAGCTTTGCCCTGAGAGTTAGGCGACGTTAAAAGTGTTACATAAATTATACTTTGCTGGGTGGGGCCTTGTACCTTCTAGACAGAAATGGCCAACTTGGTGTTATATTATCAATCACATTGTGATGTACCAGTAGATTCAAATTTACCTTCTGCCTATCCCTGTCCTAGCTACCTTCTGTATCTGCAAAGAAAATACTAGCAGATATGGCTGACTTTGTCACATACAGCTAACAATCTATTAAACAATGTTCTTTATTTTTCTCGTAAAGAATACCACTTTATGAACTAGCATTATTGGTCACAATCTACTAGTCATTCTCCCATGTCTAGCTCCCATAGTTGTAATCATAATTGTTTTTTTTTAATGTCAATACATTCTCCTTTACAAATAAGATAATAAGACGGTGCTATTCTTTGAAATGTAGAGATTGGGAAATATTAGTGTTGAAAGTTGCTTTCCCTGTCAACACTTTCCCTGGCCACACTTCTCTTAACTGTAGCTTCTACTTTGTAGTACTTCTAGAGGAGGATATTGCATGAAATCCACCTAAATATATAAATATTATGCTTATAGCATTAAAGGCACCCTGGCAAGATGGGCAGCATAAAAGTTTAATAAATTAAATCATAACAACAATTACTTCAGGGTGAAGTAGAATATGAGTTGATCAACAGGAGTTTAGCAACTGATTGTTAGCAGCAGCCTCTATCTTTACAAGAAGAGATTATTTTCTAAAACCTCTTACTGTATTCCCCACCACTTTCCAGAGCATCTGCAAGGAGGGTAAGAAAAAATGTCAAGATGGTTGGCACAACTGCACACTCAAAGCCTTTCTCTTTTTATGCATGTTACATATCAATAAATTTATTTATTTTATTTATTTATTGTATTTATATGCCGCCCAACTCCCAAGGGACTCTTGGGATAAATAAGGTTTTAATGGCACAAAGCTGCCACCTATAGTTTTTTTTAACCCCTTACACCCTCTGACAGTCCTCTTTCCTCTTAACAATTAAATTGAAAAAAGGAATGTTTTTTCAATGTGTCCTTTGGTCTCATTTAAGTCAAGAGAACGCATCTTTTAATTTTTCCCTAACATCCACAGGATTGTGAAGTGGATGATAGATCACTTCTGAAGTGAGGTGGGAGGGAGCATATTGGGTTAAGGCCAAGGATAAATGTATTTAAATCTCATGTCAACAATCAATTTCACTAGGTGACCTAGGACCAGTCATCATTACTCATAATAATCTATAATAGGTGGTGAAGAGTACTATTTGTATTACTCTGGGTTTCTAGGAAAATGATTACAATAAAATGAAAATAATTGTTGGATCCAGCTCTAAATCCTTCCTCACTTTTAAAACCAGGTAGTTGCAAATTATTTTTCTGGGGTTTTACCCTAGGGAACTTCTTTTAACACCAATTTTGCAACAGAGACTCCCCCCACCCTCCCCATTTATATATTTCTTTTTCTCTTTTACGTCCGCTAGACCTTTTTCTTCTCTTTTTCACAGCAACCAGCACTACCAGATCCTGATTTAACAGTATACAATGTCTTCTTCCTGAGAAATCCTGAGAACTGTAGTGCTGGGCAAGACAGTAGAAACCCTGCAAAAATCTGAACTAAGTTACAAATCCTTGGTATAGATGAATGAGAAGGAACAGCTTCCTCAGCTTTAATTGGGTTCAGTCTTTCACACCATCCAGTGAAAAAAAGGATTAAGTGAACAGATAGAAGTGACAGCAATTCTAACAAGAAGCAGCCATCTTTGGTACCCTCGTTTTTCCTCTCTTTTTCCTGTTCTATCTTTCTCTTTCTTCTCATCCAATGAGAAAGGGAAAAGAAAAAGGCTACTAATTCCTTCTCCCCTCACACACACACATACTTGCATATACTAAATTTAAATTTACTATAGCCACCACTCCCAAAGACTCTGGGCTGCTAACAAATACCAACTCAAGAAAAGCAGTTAAAAACATATAGCACCACAAGCACCCTGACTAAAACATTCATAACAATAACAAATCAAACCAAATTAGGGACTCACAAACACATTGACACCAGGCCTGAGACTAAAGCCAGATCTTGAGTGCTTTTTAGAACCACAGGGGAGAAGGGCCTTCTATATCTCTAGCGGGGTGCTGTTCCAGAGGGCAGCAGCCATGACAGAGAAGTGGTCTCTATCTCTGGTCCCGTAAGATGACAGCCTTCGATAGAAGGGACCTGGAACATACACACCGATAGCCACACAAGAAATTCATAGACACAGAGAAGACAGAACCTTCTTGGTTTTGGCATCCACATGGTGGAATTCCTTTGAATTTTCAGAATTGAGAGCAAAAATACTTCCCATTGCTTTGTCATAGAAAACTAAACATAAATTAATTGTAAAACTTGCTAGTAAATGGTTTCCTCCCTTATGCCGTTCTTTTGTAATGCTTAATCTTTAAAAAGTGTTCTGGAGAACTGGAAAGTTTGCATCCAAACTTTGATGGCATTGTAGTCAGGCCTAAAAGTCTATTGCCCAATAATGGATTTTTAATTCTGTTTTTTTCTCTCTGTCATGAACCACTATAGCTACATCTGCCAAAGGAGAAAAAAAAAGTGTACTGCCTTCTTATTATCTGCTGCTATTGAATTTTTTTACTGCAACTAGTATTCTTTTAATTGGCATATCATTTCATTTAAAATTATTCTTAGTTTATAATAATATAAAGCTGAGTTGAATTTATGTACTTTTGAACATTACACTTGGGTGGGAGATGCTCTGTATACTCTGTGCTATAGAAAGGTAGGGTCCATATGTTTTAATACTTAAAAGTCCACTCACTGATGTCTAGATGTCATGTAGTGAATATTCTTATAATTTTCCCATGCAAAATTAGTGTGTGAATGAGATTCCAAAGCTTACCTTCCTTCTGTTTTTTAAAAAAATCAAAACTATAGTAATATACATAGCATGAATGTCTAGCATTTTTACTTAAAATTCTACACTCTTTCCTGTGATGTGCTTAACAATAACTTTCATAAATCTGGAAAATACTTCCAACCCAAATGGCAATAATAGGATCCTACAATTTATTTAGAAATATAAATACCCCAAACAGAAGGCATAATTCAACCATATAATCATGTGAAGTCTATTGCTGTTTGTATTCAGAGTACTTTTCTTAAACTTTAATTTTTGATTTAAAAAAAAAAGAACTGAATGAACCCCTCGCCCCGCCCTTCATAGCATCATGCCACAGTTTTTGTAAATTAATGTTTCCTGAAATATGCACCACTAAAACTAAAAGGCACTTTTGGAGCTCCCAAAAGATTTGCTCATTCAATGCAACAATGGTTGCATATTAACTGAAGTGTGCTGCTACTAATAGCTATTCAAAGGAAGCAACCAATTCAACTGAAAGATGAATTCTGCAGTATAACGCAACTTGGAGGACAGGCAAAGGGAGATTAAAAGAAGGTGAATTATTGGCTATTTGGTATGATTCCGTTGTATTTTTATATTGTTCCACATTTCCCATTTTCCTAATGGAGCAAAATCAGTAAATGTCAAAAGGGATCAACTTCACCTTTTCTAGTAACTGGTTTCTGGATTTGCAGTTTCAGACCCTTTAATAAACTATTTTATATTTTGATAATGTTGAAGCATACCTGTAGCCATTTTGTTGGACCAAGCTGTTTCTTGGTTTATTTTTCTCCTTCATACTAAACTTTATTGATACAACAGAATCTTGAAAGTCTGAGTTTCCACTTCCTTCTTTTTAATACTCTAGTACAGTGGTCGGCAAACCACGGCTCACGAGCCACAAGCGGCTCTTTAGCCCCTTGCATTTGGCTCTTCCAGGTGCAAGGTGAGGGTGCCGGTGGGCGGAGGTGCCGAGAATGAACGCTTCTGCTATCCGGACGCTCATTGGCACACAAGATGCTTTGGGGAAGGTGCCAAGCCCGGAGGAAGGGGGGGAGGAAGGAGGACGCCTTTCC
>JANHJO010000464.1:78942-89013 GCA_032468235.1 Pseudoxyrhopus heterurus
TCACAGACAGAACAACACTGTGGGGTCCGATTAAAGAATAAAAGACATAGAGCTACTACCTCTAGAGCTTCATAGACAGTACAACAGCGTGAGTCCTGACTACAGGATTTTCCTGCCTAATACAGCATTGGGATAAATAAATATCTCGGCGACTCCGGGTTATCAGCTAGTAGATAAATGAAAAGAGAAGGAAGGAGAAGGAATAGACAGTTCTACTTTTCTATTCAGTCATTATTGACTCTTAACCTTCCCTTTGAAGGTCCCTCAGAATTATTGAGTCTGTCATTTGTGCCTCTTTAACTGTCTGGCCTGGCACAGCAACCAAACAGAACAGGTACAGACTTCAACAGGTAGTTAAGACTGCAGAAAAAACAGTCATAACCCGCCTGCCTTCCATTGAGGACTTGTATACCGCATAACCCAGAAAGGGGGCTGAGAAAATATCTACAGAACCCTCACATCCTGGACATAAACTGTTTCAACTCTTCCCCTCAGGATGCTGCTTGTAGGGCATTGTGTGCCAAAACAACTGGACACAAAGACAGTTCTCACCCCACCCCGTTCCATCATTCTGCTAAACACCTAGTTCCCACAACACTGTCTTATGTCTAAGTATATTTACCTATGTAGTGTTGTTGTTAGTTGCGAAGCCGTGTCCGACCCATCGCGACCCCATGGACAACATTCCTCCAGGCCTATGTAGTAGGGCTGTGTTATTATTATCCTTCACCTCTTCTCTACTACCTTCTTTTATTGGTATCATTATTATGATTACGATTACTCTTTGTTTTGCATGTACACGGAGAGCTTTTGCACCAGAGGCAAATTCTTTCTGCATCTAATCACATAAAGTATTTCCTTCCCCTCCCCTCCCCTCCATTCCATTCCACTCTACCTACTTACCCAACCCTACATTCTATTTTCTACATTCTATATTCCTTTCCCTTATCCTCCACTCTCCACTCCACTCCACTTGATTCCATTCCATTTCACCCTACCTACATTCTACCTTCTACCTTCCCTTCCACTCCACTCCACTCCACTCTCCACTCCACTCCATTCCATTCCATTCCACTCTACCTACCCTACCCTACATTCTACATTCTACATTCTACATTCTATTCTACTTTCTACCTTTGTTGGATAGCTTGTAAATTGTATTTAAAGATCTTGCTAATTAAACTGTAGCACAAAATATTCAGGAGACTTCTGTATAAACAACTATTATTTATTAATACAGATTATCTGAACTACTTCAATCCTGTATCTATGCCTTATAAGTAACACAACCTTATTCGTCTATATACACAACAAGAATCAGTAAGTGAACCAGTGCAAGGGGGTTTTATACTCCTCCTCTGGTCAGTTAGCTCGTGATGTCATCAAGGAGGGAAGATTTGAAATATAACAGCTAGAGATTGGATACTTTAAATGTTAGAATGAATACTTTAGCACATACAACAACCTAGGGCTGACATTGTTGCTCAGTGAAATGAGAGGCTTACCAATTGAAACTCTGGTAAATGAAGGAGCAATGTCAAGTTTTGTTGCACTGTCTAGCATCATGCCAATTTTACCTTCCCATTTGTTGTTAGACAAAGTCTTCCCATCCAATTTTGTGATAGTGTCATAAAGGTAACTCATTTGTGTGGAATGCACAACCAACCAGACCTCTACCCAGTGCATGGCACCATCTTCACAGCCAGTATTAACATTTGTAGAATCTCCTCCAACGGCCTTCAAGCTTTTGTCAATGTCTTTTGTTTTCATGAAGTACACCAGATTATTTGCAATCACTTGAGCAAGTTTTCCTGTTTTTGAGCCTTTGGAGTGAACTGATAAAAATATCTTCCACCTGGCTCACTGCACACAGAATTATGTTCTTCTTTGATGGTACTGGGGAGTTGCTGGTCTGAATTGTTTACTTTCAGCATAACTTTAGTTGCATCTATACAGCTATCAAAGAAGATGCATTCTATTTCACCCTTTTTACACAACTCATCAAATTCTTGATCTAAGGACTTCATAATTTTTTTCCTGGACTCTCTTGACTTTATTGTGGTCAACTACAAGTCTCTTGTCTTCTTCAGTGATCAAGTCAGCATCTATGAAGGTGGCTGTGGTAATGGCAGCAGTGGCACGTAGACCAATATCCTATCTTATGCTCTGCATAATGACATTTGTTATTTCTAATTTATTGTATTCTATCTTTTATTTTGAAGTAGAGGACACATATGTTTGGTCTAAGGCCCACTTCATAACTTTCATCGCATTCCTCTTCATCTTCACCATCAGTTGTCTGTCCTTCATTTTCATCATAACAGATAATTACTTCATTTTTCAGTATTGAAATGTTGAATACTTCTCTGCTTATCTTTAGCGAGCTTTTGTCTCTCATCGTCTTGCCACTTTTGCCTTTTGACTAGTTTCTGCTCAGGCACATCTGGCAAACCAATCTGGTGCGATCCAAAAGAACCAATCTTGTCTTTCTGACCTTTAACAAAAGCAAGTTCCTTCAATGGTATCTTCATCTCCTTAAAGCAGGTACAGTTAATGTGAGCTTCTTTTTTTACACCCAGCAGGGCAGCCAAATTCAGCACATAGAACAATTTGACACTTGCAGTTGAGGATATCAAACAGTTTGTCAAGTTTCACAATGAAAGTCTCTTTGACATCTAGCTTTCCTCTTCCAAGAGATATGTTTTTGGCTTGATCCCAGCTCTCTTGGATCTTGTTCAAGATTGTCACTCATGAATTTACAACAGAGGTCACAAAAGAACTGTTCACTTGTTCTCACTTTTCAAGCACTTTTGGATATATGTCTCTTGCAAGACTGGCTGCTGGGTAGTTTCTAGCATCATCACTACTAACCCTAACAGTAGGCCATATCTGAGAGTATCTCGCACTGTTGGGAATTCAGATGGCAACAAGTCAATTGTTCATATGAGTAAATGTTCCTACTTTTTTAGAAGCCATTACAGAAGCCATTACTCACAGGAAATGAGGCTAGCAGTATTAACACTATCAGACAAAATAACATTTGACAAAAATGTTAGAAAGATAGCTGAACCTGTGAAATGAAACAAACAAAATATTAAAAAGTTAATATTTATCTGTATTAAAGTAACCAAAATATCTTTATAATCCCCAAGTCATGTCACAATTTTTGAGCACCCCTAATGTTTCTGCCAACATAGCAGTTTGAAAGTATGTAAAAATGCAAGTAGAAAAATAGGGACCACCTTTGGTGGGAAGTGTTCCGTGTCCCTTCGGCATTTAGTCATGCTGGCCACAGGACCATGGAGACGTCTTCAGACAGCGCTGGCTCTTTGGCTTTGAAACAGAGATGAGCACCGCCCCCTAGAGTCGGGAACGACTAGCATGTATGTGCAGGGAACCTTTACTTTTACCTTTACCCTGCCTCAAGTGATGATGAAAATGTAAATAGAGGTAGTCCTTGACTTACAACAGTTCATTTAGTGACCGTTTCAAACTTACGACAGTGCTGAAAAGAGGGTCTTATGATCGTTTTTCACACTTAACATCCCTGTAATCACGTGACCAAAATTCAGCCGCTTGGCAATTGGTTCCTATGTATGACGGTTGCGGGGTGTCCCAGGGTCATGTGATCCCCTTTTGCGACCTTCTGACAAGCAAAGTCAACGGGGGAAGCCAGATTCACTTAACAACCCTGTTACTAAATTAACAACTGCAGTGGTTCACTTAACAAACGTGGCAAGAAAAGTCGTAAAATGAGGCAAAACTCACTTAACAGATGTTTCACTTAGCGACATAAATTTTGGGCTCAGTTGTGGTTGTTAAGTTGAGGACTATCTGTACAGAGTTAACTTTCCAATCCCTGGCTGTCCTTCTCTGCACCTGTTGTATTTTCTCTGACTTTTTTTTAAAATGAGCTGCCAAAAAACTGGAGACGGTGCTTGAAATGGGATCCAGGCAAGGCAGAATACATTGAAATGGTGACTTTCCATCTGCTTTGGAAATTTAATTGCTCTTGTTGCAGCCTAAAAGTGCTAAATTTGCCTTTTTAGGAGCTACATCTCATTTCTTTCAGGTTCAGCCCTGTGCCAATTATTTATCCCAACTCAGTTTGATCTGGAGTTAATCAGCTACATACGTAGTCCTCGACTTACGACCATCAATGAGCCCGTATTTTGTGTTTTTAAGCAAGACAGCTGTTAAGTGAATTTCTCACCAGAGTTGTGAAGTGAATCACTCTGGTTATTCCGTTAGCAACCCGGTTGTTAAGTGAATCTGGCTTCCCCACTGACTTTGCTTGCCAGAAGGGAGAAAAAAGAGGATCACCTGACCCTGGGACACGGCAACGGTCATAAATAGGAACCCGTTGCTAAGTGTCTAAATTTTGATCACGTGACCGTGGGGATGCGGCAACAGGCATAAGTGTGAAAATGATCATAAGTCACTTTTTTTTAGTGCCGCTGTAACTCAGAACAATCACTAAACAAGTGGTTGTAAGCAGAGGTGGGCTGCACTTACCTTCACAACTGGTTCGCTGGTTGTGAGCGCGCGCGAGCCTCTGGGAGGGAGAAAACGGCCTCCCCCGGGCTCCGGAGGTCCTCCGCAAGCTGGAAACAGGCCTGTTTTCAGACTTCCGGAACTTCCGGGAGGCCCATTTTTCGCCCTCCCTGGGCCTCCGCACAGGCCTTGCACTTATCTGGGATCCAAAAGGGGCCGCATGGAGACTCCTGGGAGGGGTGGGGTGGGCAGGGCGGGCCAGCCAGGAGTGGGATTTGGGGGTTCGCCAACTGGGCAGACCCTTAGCAAGAGGATCGCCTGTACATACGCTATCCACATTACATCTTATATTTTAAACCACAACAATAATTACAATTATTCCCTGCAGCAATTTCCACACTCACACCCTTCTCTTTTCTTTTTTTTTACAGAAACAGATATAAGAAAAACCTTTCCTTGTTTGCAGAAGTACTGTGTAGATACAGATAATCTACAAGTTAGAGCTGGTCACTTAAGCAACAGTTCAAAGTTACAACGGACCTCGAAAAGAGTCTGGAATTCGAAGTTCCAATATCCACAACGCTGTCCCTTTGGTCACATAACTGAATTTTCTGGAATTCGACCACTGGCCTGTGCTGACAGACATCCGCAGTCTCCCCCAGTCACATGTCGCTGATTTTCAATATTTTTACCAGAAACTGGCATTTATTTACGGTAACAATCGCAGTAATTCACTTAACAGCTGTGGAAAAATGGTTACGAAATGAGACATAACGCATTTAACAACTGCCTAGGTTAGCGATAGAAATTTTGGGCTCAATTGTGGTCATAAGTTGAGGACTACCTATAATAGACAAAGACAAAGACCTATTTTCCCTAATTGGATTCTGGACCAGCTATTGTGTCGGATGACTTAATTGAGCAGCGATAAGGTTTGGTTTATTTATTTATTCATTAAATTTACTGTATATACCACCCGTCTCACTCTGCAAAGAGACTCTGGGCAGCTTACAATAAAAATTCACTGGAGGTTTTTAAGAAGAGACCGGACAGTCACTTGTCTGAGATGGTATAAGTTCTCCTGCTTGAGCAAGGGGCTGGACTAGAAGACCTTCAAGGTCCCTTCCAGCTCTATTCTGATTCTGAATATCATAAATCTAAAATTCTGCAAAGCACGAAATCCAGAGACAGGAAGCGAAAGGCTGGTTTTATTTGATATGCAGATTAAAATGTTAATTATTAAAAGGGCATTGTATGTTTCTTCTTCGCCCAGCCCTAAGCCCATTGAAAGCATTAGTTTTATTCAGGGAAAGGAACAAATATTCATTTAAGCATTTTAGGAAGCAGGAGACGTCCAGCATTTGAGAATGTCTATCTTCCATGAAAGGTATTTCGTCTGGTCTCACTCTCTTTACCTAAAGGTCAACTGAGGGGAAAGCTATTTTGAATGTCCTTTTGCTATCACTTCTAATTACAGTTTACATTCTGATAAACGCCTGTCAAGTATTGGAGAACATGTAGCCTCTCGTCACTTCAAACTGTTCCTAGAGCAGAGATACATCTGTCTCCATTTGCAAAACTAGCTTTAAATTTCTAACAGAAGAAAACAGAATCCGAACGTGGTAAGATGTTTATTTAAATACTGGATATAAATGAACGTCTTTTTGGAAAAAGGATATTTTTCCTCTCCCTCTCCATTATAATTGCTCATTTAAAAAAAAAAATTAAACTTCTCTAAATGAAATTTGAATCTAATATAAATTAAATATACCAGTTTCTAACCCAGTGTTTCTTAGTCTCAGGTAGTCCTCAACAGCTCGTTTAGTGACAGTTCAAAGTTACAACGGCACTGAAAAATGTGATTTATGACCGTTTTTCACAGTTATGACCTTTCCAGCATCTCCATGATCATGTGATTAAAATTCAGATACTTGGTAACTGTTTCCTATTTATGACGGTTGCAGAGTGTCCCAAGAGTCATGTGATCCCGTTTTGCGACCTTCTGACAAGCAAAGTCAACAGGGAAGCCAGATTCACTTAACAACCCTGTTACTAACTGAACAGCTGCAATGATTCATTTAACAACTGTGGCAAGAGAGGTCGTAAAACGGAGTAAAACTCATTTAACGTCTCACTTAACAACAGAAATTTGAGTCTCAATTGTGATTGTAAGTCGAGGTTGACCTGTATGGGTTTCAACTCAATTCAGCATGCGGCCTGGGGAATTCTGGGAGTTGGAGTCCACCATTCTTAAAGCGGCTGAAGTTGAGAAACTCTGTTCTAATCCTTTAAAAATGCATTGCAGCCACGTATCAAGGGGCACAAAAGAATAAGACCCAAACTCACCGATCTGGCTGCCCAGAGACCCACAGAGATTTCTAAAAGTTCCACATAATTTATGGTTTGTAATATGACAAGTAGTGGAGTGATATTCTATGCATTCCATTTGAATTAATTGCACTGCCATTTGTCAGAAATGGTGTAGTCTCCTGCTTGGGCAGGGCGTTGGACTAGATGACCTACAAGGTTCCTTCCAACTCTGTTAATCAGTTTTCAGAGTATAGATTCTACCATGTCACTCAAAGGCAAAGTATGGTTCTCAGACCAACAACAAATTGCCCTTTTCTGCCGTACAGGTTAATAATGGGTCTTCCTTCTGTCCCAAAAGTGCCTTTTCAAGAGGCAACTGGACTTTCTGGCTTTTCTTTGAAGACGTTTCACTTCTCATCCAAGAAGCTTCTTCAGCTCTAACTGGATGGTGGGGAATGGAAGGATTTATATTCCTTGCAGACAGCTGGTCATTTGCATTCTTTTTAAAGAGTCATTGAGGCCACTGGGAGGTTTGTCTGTGTTCTCAGAATCACCTGAGTACTGCAAATGGGTGTAGAGACTTCTTGGAACTGCTGAAAGGATTGTGTTGTCCTTTCATCCTGCAGAAACATCCTGCAGAAAGCACAGCTCCACAACACAGTCCTTTCAGCAGTTTCAAGAAGGCTCCATATCAATTTGCAGTACTCAGGTGATCCTGAGGACACAGACAAACCTCTGAGTGGCTTCAACAACTCTCTAAAGAATGCAAATAACCAGTTGTCTGCAAGGAATATAAATCCTTCCATTCCCCACCAGTCAGAGCTGAAGAAGCTTCATGGATGAGAAGCAAAATATCTTCAAAGAAAAACAAGAAAGTCCAGTTGTCTCTTGAAAGGAGAAAACTTTTGGGACAACCGTGACCTGGATGGTTGAGAATCTCCATAGACATTTATTTCACTAAGGGTTGAAGGAAACTTGCTCAGTGTAGTAAAACTTGCAGTTCTCAAAATTCTTAGTATTTGAAAGTAGTTAACAAGCAATTTCCAAAGTGATTAAGAATGGAAGTATGCAACCCCGTGCCATAAAAGTGCCAGCTGCAGTTTGGGCAATGATAGCACTCCAAAGCTCTAAACCTGGTGGAGACCATTTTCTTGCATTCTCCTTGTGAAGAGCCACTGTTGAAGTAAACGAGGGTGATCCCAAGTCCTCTCCTTGCCCAAGGTGGAATCCCAGTCCATTTGCCAGATCTTCATTCTGCCACAGTCATCAGCTCCACTCTCAGTGGGGCTGTCTTCAATTCACTGTTTCATCCTCAGAAGTCCTCTCCTTCTTCTCCATGTTCTCATGAAGACTTCCATGAATCTTTCTACATGTCTTTTCTTTACCATGTGAGAATGGCTACTCTGGTATGCTAGCCATAGTCCCTTTTTATTTCTTCTACTAAGCTGCAAGCATCCATTTTAGTAGCAGTACATTGAAGTCTGTTCAGGAAGTTTGTGAAATCCAAACAAATCTCCAGTTGTAGGTTACAGTAAATTATCAGTGCTCAAAGAATTTGGGTTTATCCAGTGGTGGGATTCAAATTTTTTTACTACCGGTTCTGTGGGTGTGGCTTTGTGGGCGTGGCTATGCAGTCGGCCAATCAGAGGTGGTATTTGCCAGTTTTCTGAATTATCACTACCGGTTCTCCAGAACCTGTCGGAACTGGCTGAATAGCAACTCTGGGTTTATCCAGAAAATGTTCAAGCAAGCTACCTCACTGGCAAGCAGGGTAAATCTCTACCAGAAGAGGCAGAGGGGAGGTTGGGTTAATTGAGTAAACCATAACTTAGAATTTCTATCATTCTAAAAAAGGGAAGTATTACCATATACCAGTTTTGTTTGTCTAGATTGGCCCTCAAATATTTCACCCACTAAAGCTGAATTTTCACTGACAACAACTTGACAGCAAACTGTAATTAAAGTTAACCTTTTGAGTATTTCTGTGACATGTTTTCAGACTTACTCATAATGAGATATGCTGGTCTAGGACCATAATAAAGATTTGATTTGATTACTCGAAATGAGCAGTTTCAGTTGAACAGTTAACATTTCAGCAATTAGATTTATACCTGTCAGGCTGCACACAGTTGGGCAAGATCAAGGAAGCAAGAACCACACAAACTTCAGTAAAATACCCATCATGCTAATCTGTAAGTAAATACAGAGAGTTTTGGAAACTGTAAGAGGAATTTTCTAACCTCATTTACAGTATAGTGAGATAGATCTCTTTGAATGATCTACAGTGCTTCTTCCCTGGGTTTCTTGTCATTTATAAGATAAGTTATCAAATAATTTGTATTAGGGTTTTTTTAATGAAACTTTATTATTTATGTGTCATATATCATATACAGTATAGTTACTCCTTTCAAGCTGATAGTAAAAAATAAAGGGTATTTATTTTTACCGAAAAGTCTGAAACAAAGTCAAAAGGTATAATGAAAATCTTAATGAGGAACTTTCAATGGTTCATTTTCTCTTTTGTTATCCCTAGCCACTAATCATAATAAAGGATTTATATGTTTCTTGAAATATTGCTTATATTTATATTGTTTGTGTTTATTTAAACAGTGTTCTTCAAACTTGGCAACTTTAAGATGTATAGACTTCAACTCCCAGATTTGCCCAGCTACCGTAGCATCTTAAGTTTGACATGTATGAAAAACACTGATTTGAATAATTTCATCTGACTGGTTAACTTTTTCTTAGAAATTATATTCACCTTCTATTTTTTAATTGTTTACATCCACTCTCCCTTCTATTTCATTTCCAGACTTCTTAGAAATGGTACATAAGAACCCTTTTCATTCTCTGCAGTATCTTTGAATAAATAGATACCACTTTCTTCTCCCCCTAATCTTAAATTTTGATGTTAATTGGCCAATGGCTAGAGAACATAACCCCGGAATTCTTTGGATTTCATAACCTGATAGCTCAAATACCCTTAATTAAAATATAGTTACCCTTAATTAATACCCTTAATTAAAATATAGTTCATTAATTAGCAGTGAATGTAGTTTGCACAGATCCAAAGGCATCATTTGTGCAGTGAGGAAATGCAACTTGGTCTCCTGACCCTTCAGAGGGCTGCAAGAGGTTGTCATTAGATCATCAGTGGAAGAGGTGATGCCATTTATTTCAAACCATTTATTTTCATCGTGGAAAATTACATGATGAATGGAAATGGGATACCTTTAGGAAGCAATTGCACCATCTCACCCTTAAGCT
>JANHJO010000464.1:115943-133448 GCA_032468235.1 Pseudoxyrhopus heterurus
TGGTTGAAGGTAAAGAAATCATTGGCAGGAAGGACATTGTAGCAGATTATTTTATGAGCTATGCTTAGATCAGACTTAACACGATGCAGTTCAAGACTGTCTAAGCCCAGGATTTCTAGTCTGGTGGTGTAAGGGGTTCTATTACGATTTGTGGAGTGAAGTACTCCACAAATTTTTAAATTTTAAATTTGCCTAAGTATCCTGAAAATTAGATTCTCCCCATCTCATTAGCCTTTTATTAATATTAGTATTTGCATGTTCTGAGGAGCTACTCTAAGCAGCAAGTATATAAGGTCATATAGAGTAGTGTTTCTCAACATGAGCATCTTTAAGATGTTTGGATTTCAACACCTAGAATTCCCCAGCCAACATGATGGCTCAAGAATTCTGGGAGTTGGAGTCCAAATATCTTAAACTCACCAAGGAGGACAGATCACTGAATGATTGGCAAATTGGCAAAGGTTTTTACCTTGATGGATAAATAATAACTGTCTAGTAAATTTGAAAAATGAAGCAGCACTGCAGTGCTTTTTGTTATGCCATCTCATTCTTCTTTCATTATAAAATATTAATCTTAATTCACTCATGATTTTAAAGGAAAATAATCACTATTGATGTCGTCTGGTGATGAGCTACAAAATTCATTATATTTAATGAATAAGCTGCAAGGAAAACTGCAGCTTATTCCAGCCTCATATGATTCATATGCAGCGAAAATGCAATCAGTAACTTGTGGTTACAGTTGAAAATAATCCTGGTTGAAACTATACTATTTATTATATTCAAGTTATAGGTGCAGTGGGGAAGACTGGAGCTGAATATATTTTTAAGGTCAAGCGAGCATTTAGCAATCCAGTAGCTAGGGGAATATAAGGAAACCGTAAGGATTGATTTTACACCACAAACAGGAGCTCAAGTTTCAGAATGTAGGTAGTGGAGGTTATGTGAAAGATTATTTAAAACAGTCTTCTCAATTATCTCTTATATGTTTAAAGATTGCTCATAACGTGAGGCTGCTTTATGCCTAAATCCAGTATTGACAGCAATAGCACGCTTTAATGAGTCTTTTACCTCAACTTTAAGCAACCCATTGGCTTTATCCAACTTTGTTTGTAAAGGATTAAAAAATAAGATGAAAATAAATTCCACATCTAGTAAAAAGGTACATCAATAATTTCAGCAGTGTTAAAAGGAGTTCCACAATTAGCCTGATAAAAGCCTTTGGCCAAAGAATAGCAAAAGAGGAAACAGGCATGCTCTCAGGGAGATGTTCCATGAATGAGGTGACTTCACCAAAAAGCCTCTCTACCATCCATTCAGCATCTAAGGTAGAGGCACATAATAGCCATAATTGGATATGAATTCCATTGCCTGACAAGCTTTCCAGTCATATTTAATACTGTGTAGAATAAGCTATTGTAAAATTTAAAGAAAACTTAGAAATCTTGAGACAAAAGAAATCAGTCTATTCAAGTAATGCTATATTCTTCTCTTGGGTAATAAATAGAGCTAACTTATAAAAATATGTTTAGTATTCTTCATGCCAGCAAACAGGACTCATTGATGATATTACATATAGAAGAAACATTGCTACAGGATCTTCATGACAGATAAATTGTAATAAATTACAAATGTTGAATGGGATGAAGTGGGATGAAGAAGAAATCACTGTTGCAACCAAACATTCATTCAAACAAAGCACCAATATGAAAATACTGGTACTCACAATTTCCTTTTTCCTGTTTATTTGAACCCAAAAAGTATAAAAAGTATAAAAATCACATCTTGGGAAAATTCTGAAAAAGTAAACTCTAATCTCTTATGTTTGATGTTACCGATTCTTCCTAAGTGTTATAACTGATTGCCAACATTTCCATATTCTTTTTCTTGTAAAGAGGTTATAAAGTTTCACTTAAAATGGGAATAATAATAATAATAATACAAATAGAATAAAATATTTTAAGAGAGTAAATTTGTTTCATAACACTGGTATATTTATTTTTTGCTGTGTTTCTTTAATTGTTATTATACTGCTTACCACCTTTATATTTTAAGGTAACTGTTTATTTTGTTTTTTTTTCCAAAGAACTTTTCTTTCATTTATTGCAAGTATCAAACTTAATGGATCTTCATAAATACAGACAGAATAATATAAATTTTCCTAGATCAATATTTTGCCATAATGAAATAAACACTACAAAACAACAAGAAAAATCTAGCTCTGCCAGTGCCAAAACTAATAGCCTTGGCAGCTCAACAGTGCATGCAGTCTAGAGAGACACATTGACATAGACAAAGCATTTTCTTTGTGTTGGTAAAAGGACAGGTCTAAAAGAGCTGTACCATTTATCAAATGTCTTTTGCAGAAATAAGTGGTACTATGTAGCAGTATTATTGATCCAGGGGATATATGAAATATACAGACCAGCTCAAAATAAGAGTAATTCGTGTTGCTGAAGCTACTTCACTACATAGTGTACTAAGATGGGAGAGAGATTTCTTTTCATCCCTATGAGACCAGATCAGGAAACTGCTTCCAAGGGAAAGCCAGAATTAAGAGTCTACTGAGACAGGCTATAGTAAGAGAATCTTGCACATTTCGCCTGTGTTTTTCCTTTCCTCCCTCTTATAACCTAGAAAATTAAAGAGTAGCCTGTCTGAGTTTTTTTTCCTAATATTTTCCCACCCACCATCTGTACTCAACACATAAGCTTCTTCTGCACCTGTTTTTCACAAAAGATTTCTGGATGGTTTCTCCAAGGTCATATCTGGGGTTTCCTACATCCTTGAAGAATATCTCAAATAATTCCACCCTTTTATGGTTATGAGAAGAAATCAGGCAGGTTATCCAAGTTTATCTTGGCTACTTCTAGTGCTATGAGTGGGAGATCATGCCCATATTCCCAAGACATGTAACCAATTGAATTAGCCTGCGTGGAAAAACGATATTGCCAGGGGACGTGGGAGCTAATCTATTCTACTTTGGTTGGTTGACCTTTTCTGGAAAGGAGAAAAGAGCAATGGCAAGCTTGATTTATTTATTGATTTCAGGATCTGAACAGTTGAAAGGTGCCAAGTGGCTAATCAGGTTAGGCATCATTGCCCAGGCCTGGCCAAAATACACAAGCAAAAAAGTCAATTTACATTCGGCAGAAACTATCTTGCTGGATTTTCCAACCTGTGCCTCAAATCTCATTTCAAAAATCCCTGTTTGAGCGATGTCAGATCTGTTCCTTCCAACTAGCCACTAATTAAATGAAAAAAAGCAAGAAACTGATCCCACCTACTTTTGACTTTGGCTTATTCTGGTGCTAGGTAAGATCTGATCAACCATCGTGTTCTCAGATAACATCTTCTCCATATGATGATTAGAGATGAATTGCTAGTCGGGAGAGCAACGAAGAGCATTTCCTCTAGAGTTATTGTCCAGCAAGAAGAGGGAACTAGAGAAGAAGGATTTGGAAAGGATATTTGCAAGGACTGGTTTAAGGGAGGCTGAGAGTCCAAACCTGGTCATACTTCTCCCCGTCAGGGAGATAGGGCTAGGAATATTTTTAATGCTAAGTACGCAAGTATTGGTAAATCTAGAAAATTTGTAGAAGTGAACCTGCTTATAGGTAATTTTGTTGGTTATTTAAAAAAATTTTATCTGTTCCTTACTTTCAGTAAATCAACTATCAATCCTATCTTGTATCTTCCTCATATTTTATCTAGTTTCACTGCCCCAAAGAGTTTCTAAGCTAAAAAAAAAAAAAGGCTTAACTGAGGACAGCAGAACAAAAAGATTAGAAAAGAGGATTTGCAAAGTGGGGTCAATAGAAGTCATTGCCAACCAGGGATAACTGTGAAGCAGGCCCCCTAAGCCTCACATTTAGGCACTTCATTTGTTTTAATTAAACATTATTCACACACACCCTACACACACTTGTTTTTTTTAAGTATGTCATCAATTTTACTTTTATTGCAGCCAGAGACCTTAAAAGCTGATACAATGAAATGGATCAATACTTTTCATTCACTGCAGTAAAATCCATCTGTTAAATGTAATCTCAAGTGTTATTTTAATGTTTGGACTCCCTACACACTCCCTTTGAGTGGCAAAAATAAATAAACATACATTAAGATATAGTAAGAAGAAAAGGGAGAAGTCTCAATTATATGTTCTGCTCCTGCTATCTGAGCAGAAAAGGCATAAAAAAAAAAAAACATGCTCCCACAGCACTCATCCAAGAAACTACAGACCTTTGATTAAAAAAAATATATTCCATTCCCCACAGAGACTTGCAATTCAGGCTTTTACTTGAAAACAAATAAAAAATAGCTTTTATTAGTAAAATCACCATGATCTCAAGAAGAATGTATCTGACATCTCCATCCATTTAAATGTTAATCAATCTCCTCCTTTTTTGATAATCAAGAATGGCAATCTTTATTCCACTGAGAGTCAGTTCTGTGAATCTTACCTGGAACCAACCTTTCCTTCCTGGAAAACTATTTGCTGATTTCAGAGCACATGGATGTAAAGCAGCGGTGTCAAACTGGCGGCCTGCAGGCTGGATGCGTCACATGCAGGCCACACCCACCCCAGCTCTGTGAAGGGGAAAAAACATAGTGATATGTCACATGATGGCAATGTGACACTATGAGTTTGACACCCATGATGTAAGGCATATTCACAAAAGAACCAAGTGAGATCTGGTGTTTCATGGGATACGTCTTGTGTTACTGTGATATAACAACCGGATAAATCAATTCTGGGCAGCTGCTGCTTCTTTATTTAACTGAGCATCAGGATCTTCAGAGACCCTCAGAAACTGTACAAATAACTGCAAATTGGTAACAGGAGGGTAGAAAAAATGAAAAAAAGTAACAAGCATAAGCACATATGATAACATAGAAAAACAAGCAGGGAGCCTGAATTCTTTTTAAAAAAAATCAATTGACTACTATGTCAATTTTGCAAACTCCAACAATACAAAATTACAAAACTAATTCTAATTGGAAGAGGGAAAAGCCACTAAATATAAGAAAGGTGAAAGACACCATTTCCAGTTTCAACAAAATGTTAAAAAGTCAGAAAGATTCTCAATGAAGCCAATTTCCTAGTGGTTCTTGATATGCAGAGGTTATAGCAAGAATAGTTCTTGTATTGTTGGATTATAATGGGACTGGGATAAATCCCCATCATGATCTGTCAACTTTATACAACCTGCCATTTTGGATATCATCAAACTGCTGTTTCTATTCTTGAAAATCCTGAATAGTTCAGACCCAGTTTGTACCTCAAGGAACATCTGGTATGAGTACTAAGATAATTAGGATTTTCTGATGGAGCCCATATTTTAACTTCCATTTCCAAAGAAAAAAATTGGTTTATCCCAACTTTACCTAATCATTTAATAGTCTTCCTGTTGTGTTGATATCAATTACAAGAATCTTCCACAATAGCTCTAGTACAAAAGCAATTGAGTAGAAGAACTATATCCAGTTCTGGGCACTACATTTAAAAAAAAAAATCAGAGGCACTAGAACAGGAATGGAGCAATGAGGATGATTAGGACACTGGAAAATAAGTTTTATGAGGAAAAACTGAGGGAATCTTTTAAAAAGTTGCCTATGTGCATGCATGATGCCCAAAAGGGTATTACACAACGAAATATCAAGACTGGTTCTGTATCATCTTACAAAACAGGACATGGACAAGCCTCTGGCTGACATCATAGCATGTGTGTGATTGTATCTGAGAGTAACACACTAAACTGGTTTTTATGCCTAAGGCGGGAAAGACCAAGAAAATGGTTCCAGATTTATATCAAAGAAAAACAGCCAGCAACTATTACCAGTAAATACTTCAGCACAATGCATTAAACGTAAGATATAAGGACTGTGTCAGGTATGATATGAAGATTATATCAGGTGCATGCCTCAGGAATATGAAAATGAATAAAACATATTAAAATTATGTAAGGTTACATAATGCTAAATGTACCATTTATTTTGAGCAAAATTGCTCCTTATTTATGCTTAGTATTTGTTTTGCCAATAACACAAGTTTTACCTAGGCAAAAGGTTCTAAAGCATTTTTTAAAGTCTAGAAGGTCTAGATAATGTTTGGAAGTGACTCAGACAGAAACCTCCCTAATTCACTGAACTATGCGGAGGAGGAGGTTCAACACAATGAGACTTGCAGATACAATTTTATTAATGTATTGAAATGTAAAACACGAAGAAAAATTAAAATAATCGGAAAGTAGGGGAGGAAAAAGGGAAGAGGAAAAAGTGTAGGGTAAAAGAGAAAAGAAAAAGAAAACCATTGACTTCCAACTATTTTTAGCACAATAAAATAGGGTAATAATATACAGCCACAACTTTTTAATTTTACATATTAATATGTACAAGTCAATTCTATAACAACCTATCTAACCAGCAAAATCAGCACCAAGTCTCACTTTTCTCCACCTGAAGCACCAAGTCCAGAAGCGGTTTCCAAGTAGAAATGAAATTAATTGTATTCTTTTAAATTGACTGTTTCTATTAAAACAGTCAATGTAGCCATTTCTGCTAACTCCATCAGCTTTGTCATCCATTGTGGGAATTAAAATATCTTTCTATTTGTGTGCATAGACTATTCTTGCTGCTGTCAGAATATATAACATCAAAGTTCCAAAAAAAATTTCAATTTGTTTGTCCATTAGGCCTAAAAGAAAAGTCTCCTGATTTTATCTTTATATTCACTTCAAGAATCCTCTTTGTTAAGATATGACTCCTACTCCAATATTTCTTTGCTTTGTCACAGTGCACCAAAGATGGTAAAAAGTTCCTTCTTTACATTTACATTTCCAGCATACATTTGAGGTACCTTTATACATTTTTGACACTTTATCTGGTGTTAGATACCAACATTACATCATTTTATAATTTTTTTCTTTTAAATGATAATTTAATATAAATTTTAAATCTTCATCCACATGTTTTCTCATTGTTCAAGCATTATATTATATCCAAAATTCTTTGTCCATTGGATCATACAATGCTTTACATACTCATTCTCCAAATTCAATTTCAATAACAATTTATAAAACTTAGCAATATGTTCATCATTACCACATAATAGAGTTTCCAATTCATTTTTTACAAAGTCAAATCCATAACTTTTTCAATCTAATTTAAACCTTTTTTTTCAATTGTACATATGTAAACCAGTGACAGACTCATCCTTCAAATTCCAACTCCACTTTGGATTTGAGGATAGGTTCACCATAATTACAAAATATTATTTGACTGCCCTGTCACCATTTCTTTTCTAAAGAAAGCTTCCTGGGATGGTACTCAAAGAGGTATCTTTGCATATATTTATTTCAAACCATTAGGATGGCACATCTAACAAAATGGGTGTTGAAATCCACATTTATTTTAACCTTATCATACCATAAGTAGGCCATCTAAATCTTAAATCATGGCCCTCTAGGTCATGTAACTTATTGTTTTGGCGAGTCACACCCTCTTTAACTCAGACCAAACCATAAACATCAAAGTATAATTTTGAATCTAGTGAAACCAAACCTTATCTTTCTTTAGCATCATGCATTCTTGGCTTTTTTCTCCTGCTATATGAACTTGGAAAGTTTCCATTTGCCATTGTTTAAATGGAGTCTCAATTATAAGTATTGGTAAAGTTTGAAATAAAAATAACATTAAGTCATCTTAATTACAGAGATTCTATCCAATAAAGATAGTTGCAATTTATCCCATCTTAATGGGTCTTTTTTATATCATTGCACAGAACAATCAGAATTGCAAAACTTTATTATAATACCCAGTTTCAATAAAAAAATATTTTAACCAACCTGTGGAGTTGATTTCTTGGTCTGGTCTACCTAGGGAGGCTGACAATCTACTCTTTGTTCTTTGATAATCTGGTCTTTGTTCTTGGTTTCTTGAAAGGCAACCCTCTTGATTGTGACTCAAAATCCTTGCAGTAATTTAAGGTATCAGAAATGAAATAGGAAAACAAAAGTTAAATCTGACTGGAGTTGTCTTTTCAAATGCAACCGAAAAATCTCCCTTGCTATGAAATCAGTCCTGTGAAGGAGCAACTTGCAAGACTGTTGGAAGATCAGGTGACCAATCCCAGGACAGTTTTTTTTCTGCCACCCTAATGAGACTTGTTGCAAGTCAGCTCACTAGCTTTATTTAAGAAGAAAAATATTTTTACTGTTCCAGCAATATAATTTCCTTGAACAAAGTCCAGTTTAAGATAAAAATATGATCAAAGATAAAAATAAAACCTACTGAAAGTAGTCACCACTAATCCTATCTGAGCTTATTCATGCCTATGCACAGAAATCTACTCAACTAATGGTTAGTTTGTGGCTATGTAGAGACTCTAGGCTGATTCCCCTTTTCACTCTACACCCAGCTTCTGCCACTCCTTCTTACAGTATCATGTATTAAGGCAAGGGGGGAAAGCGACAGAAGAGTATGGGAACAGTAGTAGCTATTGATCATTTGCATACTCCTTTGCCTATGATGCGTCAATTCCATACCAGAATCCAAGCAGAGGCTCCTCTAACTTTTCAGACATTGACCTACAACCAAAGGATAATGAAGCTTTCAGATGGTCAAGTTTATATTCCACCAACCCTCCAATTCTGATCTAGTCCACCTTGTCAAACTTTCCTGCATATTCAAACTGTTAAGTCATTGCAATCATGAACAATGTGGCACATAAGCCTGTGTCTGTGCTACAGCTGCATCTGTCAGCTAGCAGCAATTGCCAAAATTACAGCTGTTCTTTTTCTATGTATTATTATGCTCAGAAGGTATTGTTACTAGATTGCTGGGGCTCTTTGTTGGTGAGCTTAATTCACCAGCACCGCAACATGCAAGTCCAGCTATACATAGTGCATAAAAATATAGCAGGCATATCTGGACTGTTGAGAGAAAATTGGCTGCCATAGAGAGCAGTAGAATTGCCTACTCATAAAATGCTGCCCATAGCCACTCACACACATAAAAAAAACCCACTTATCCAAAAACAAGCTTGGCATGATGGCTCAGTGCTGATTACATGCTGTTCCTCAGATCCAAAGCCAAAATAGTATTTTGGAGAAGATGGCAGGTGCACTTGTTCCATCTTTTAGCATCTTGAATACAGGTAGTCCTTGACTTACGACCACAATTGAGCCCCAAATCTCTGCTGTTAAGTGAGACATTTGTTAAATCAGCTTTGCCCCATTTTATGATTTTTCTTGCCACAATTGTTAAGTGAATCCCTGCAGTTGATTAGTTAGTAACCTGGTTGTTAAGTGAATCTGGCTTCCCTGTTGACTTTGCTTGCCAGACGGCCACAAAAGGGGGTCGCATGACCCTGAGACACAGAAAAGGTCATAAATATGAACCAGTTGCCAAGCATCTGGATTTTGATCAGGTGATCATGGCGATGTTGCAAAGGTTGTAACTATGAAAAATGGTCATAAGTCACATTTATCAGTGCCATGGTAACTTTGAACGGTCATGCGGACCCCCTGACGACTGCCAAAGTGGCCCGCTTTTTGGCTAGAGTGGCTGCCTGTAAAAAGAGAGCCCCCCCCCCAATCTACAGCCAATGCAGACCCTTATTTTGATGATCCGTCTTGCCCCACCTATGAGGAGCAGTGACAGTGCTGGAACTTTCCCCTAACTGCCGCTCGGTATTGCCAATTGTTTTAACCATTTTAACTGACTTTAAACTGACTTGGATTGCATAAATCCCAAACGCTCGCCCTTAATGCCAGTGTCCTTGCCTTTAAGCAGCATGTTGCTGATTTTATCTTATTTAACGGTGTCGTACACACCACTTTCGTATTGTTCCTTGTCCCCCTCTTTTCCCTTTACCCTTCGGTTCAAGACTTCGGTCAGGAACCTAATAAAGAAGAACTTTGAATGGTCACTAAACAAACAGTTATAAGTTGAATAGAAGCTGCACGGTCCTAGGAAAATAAGTATTTGAATTAAGGAGCATTTGACAGGATGTAAAACCATTTTTCCTCCCTAAGGCCTCCTGAACTCAAACACACATTTTCGTGGGACCATGTGGCTACCCTATGAATAGAGGAAAAGTCACAACTTCTTTAAGGAGATGCTAAAAGGTCCGTTTGGATCTGAAAATGTGCACATCTCTACAGCTTCCCATCCTCTTTAGCCAAATTGCTTTCTACTATCCCATCTTCCTAATGTAGAGGATATGCTTGCAAACAGCAGTAGGACACAGACATTCATTACAGTTATTTCCAAACTTGGGTCTGTAACTTCTGTGGGGCTCAGAAATTTCTTTGAAAATCACAGTTGTAGTAGGTAATGTTGATTTACATAATTCCCATTTATTTTTCATTTTAAAAGTGCAAAGGAAAAGGAAAAGGAAATATGGGGACCATGGCCTGCAATAAAAAAGATTCTTCTTGGGCTTTAAGTTGTTTTTTTTTCACTTCACTAAAACCAAGGAAAACACTGAAAAAAGATTTTTCCTCAAGCTTTTGAGAATGCTGAAGAAATTTTGTGTAAATGCAGTTTTTATCCCCCCACCTCGATTAATGTGGTTTTCTTTTTGATAACACATAAAACTCATTTTTATAACTCACCCCACATGGTAAGTCTACATAATGCAAAAGCCCTAGTTTTCCTTTCCTTATTAGAACTTGAAAATCCAAATTAAAAGGAAATATGGTTGTGTGAGCATACATATACAGATTCAACCACCCTTTTGACCACAGTTTGACTTCTCTAAGAAAAATTCAATATTAATTGAGGCCCAAGAGAACAGTTATATTCAGAAGCAAGTACAGCTTTTCATAGTTAATGGGATCTTTAATGCAAAGCATGAGAGATGAGAAACTCATGTTCTTTTTGGTGTCCTGAGACTCACCTCTAAAAGCATCAAAAGCATATCTTTACATCTAGTAAGATGCATTAAAAAAAACCTGGCAGGATAGTGATGTATTCCCTACAGGAGAAAAGGGTGAGAAGGACCAATTTATAGTTTAATTATGATCAAAGCAATAAGCTCTTTGCTTACAAGGTTAAATCATAACTTTAAAAACTCCCTAGGCATTATGTTTGATTTTAACCCATAATAAGATAAATACTTATGCTACTACTTGAGGGGCAATAATTTTTCAATAGTCTTAGAAAGAATTTTAGGAAGAGAGGCAGCTGAATGGCAGGCATTCATTAAAGAAAAAGAAAAAAAATGTTTCCATTCTTCAAAGTTCTTGGCAGTGACCTACCTTCCTTGCTGCTATAATATAATATAGAAGTCCAGCTCAACCAATTAAACTGATTGGCAGGAAACTGGAAGACAGGCAAAAGAAATAACTATATTTACCATCTATTACATACTTAATACAAGGGACTGTTGTAGGATGCAGTGCTGGATACTTGTTGAGATGACCTTAAAAGGGAAAAGAACCCATAGAGGGTAGCTGGTGGTATCTTTTTAATCCTCGAGTAGGAACAAGTGCTACTGACAACTGATTATTTGGGGTGGAATAAGAGAAAAAAAATAACAATCAAAGGATTGTGCCTACTTAAAGAGTTTCTACAGTCTTTCAATGGGCAAAAAAAACACACTGCAGTCAATGGACAGTTGGCTTGATTCTATGTTATTTTATTATTACAACGATTTGATTCTTTTTTGCCTTATTCTTGTCTCTCTAAAATCTCCCTCTAAAGCAGAGATTCCTGCTAAAGATTTTAATCTAAAAGTTTATGAAATAAACTGAAACATTTTTGTATAAGAATTTAGTGAAAAGGAAATCTTAAATATGACCATGAAGGTACATGGGGTTTATCTTCACCACCTAATAACCAGAATAGGCAGGCAACCTTCTATGGTTGACAGAAACAGATGATGTTGACTTCTATTAATCCCTGATTCACCATCAAAGCAACTTCAGAACAAGTTCTAAAGTTCTCTTTTTATGTTATGTTGACTCCAAGTTGCTCTCAATTTTGGAAAGCTCATTTGTTAACCCAAACAGTTCCTTGACTACCTTGTAAGGAAGAGATGCTTTTTCAACAGAGTCAGTGCTTCTATAAGGCTACCTTTTTATTATACCTTTTTATTATAAGTGCTCTAATAATGCAATGGTTTTAGCTCTGGTCATGTTATCAAAATTTGCTGGGTCGAAATATTCCAATGAGTGGAAAAAGAATGAAACAAAAGGAAGTGTAAGGAGCTCAAGAAAAGAAAAGAAAATCTACTAGGTTTCAAGCATTCAAGTGTTCTGTTTATGAGAGAAGAATTATAGACCTTGTGTTATTATAGTATTAGTGATAAAGATGGGTCTAAGAGATTAGAAAAAAACAGCATAGTAAGGATATTTTTAAAGCTGCTTGTTGTACCTGCACTTCTGCACATTTTAATGCTTTAATTTTATATATAAACTTAAGTTTAATTTTGTATCTACAGTATCTATTGATATAGCCAGCAGGACCTGCCCATAGGAAGGAAAGCAATTGGCAATCAATTGTTTGTCTAGGACACTAGACAATCCATACCATTCACTGCTTCCTATTTATATTCAGGCCCATATAATTTTTAAATCATTTTTCTCATTTTTAAAAACTGAAGAGCTAACAACGCCATTCCTCCAGAACTGTTCACTCTAGACAAACCTGCATAATTGAAGCTCAGGAACTGATGACAGCCAGAGTCCAATTGTATCTGGCAGACTCCAAGTTTCCTTTTTCTGAAACCAAAGGCCCACCCGCTAGTTCAAAATGTTATCACTTTAATGCTAAACTGGATACTTTTCCAATTTTGAAACTGGACAATAATTGTGAAGACCTCACAGTTGGTGCTATTACCCCAGATCAGATCTACATCAAGACATGGGCTGAGTAAGATAATCCATTTTCTTTGAAATGCTTACTTCCCTGTCTTCAAACCATGCCTCCCACAATTTCTAAATATTGGGGCATAACATACTTGCAGCATTATTCCAGGAGCTCATTAAGGATGACCAGGCTATGGAAAATAAATTCCATGTAGAAAGTTGGAAAATTTAGATTCATTTAATCTGAACATTCATCCAATGGGACAAGTCTTTAAAATACAGGTAGTCCTCGACCACAATTGATCCCAAAATTTATGTTGTTAAGTAAGATATTTCTTAAGTGAATTTTGTCCCATTTTATGACTTTTCTTGTCACAGTTGTTAAGTGAATCATTGCAGCTGTTAACTTAGTAACCCAGTTGTTAAGTGAACCTGGCTTCCCCATTGACTTTGCTTGTCAGAAGGTAGCAAAAGTTGATCACCTGACCTTGGGACCCTGCAACTGTCATAAATATGAACCAGTTGCCAAGTGTCTGAATTTTGATCACATGGCCATGGGACTGCTGCAATGGTCATAAGTGTGAAAAAAGGTCATAAGTCACTTTTTCCAATGCTGTTGTAACTTTGAATGGTCATTAAACGAACTGTTGTAAGTTGAGGACTACCTGTATTCAACTCCATTAAAGACAGTGTATTTATTATGCCAATACAAGTTTTACAAAACTGTTGAATTTTTTTTCTCATTAGGAAAGATAAGTAGAAAAACAATATAAAAATACAACAGAGATGGATGATAGTATTCTTCCACAGAATGGTAGTGAAATTTCAGACATCCAAATTGGGTCCCATTGGGAACAGCGTTGTACTAGTGGCACTCCCAAATTTGTCAAGAAGAAACAGGCATCATTCTTTTAAGTTTTTCCATTTCTGGAAATATAAGGGAACAACAACAAAACCATGCCTATTTATTCCGGAATCGCTCATTATCTGCTTCCTCGAGTGATAGGATTGGTTCTAAAAAGCTTAAGTTATAGGTGGATAAGTTAAGCAGTTGCTGAACATTAAAATAAACTTGTTAATGATTTCTTTAATTACCATATTTTTATCCCAATTTTCTGACAATTATTATGGCTTGACATGTTAACAATTTCTTTAATTGCTATGTTCTTATTTCAATTTTCAGAGGATTGTCTCCCACAGCAACTTACAACATGGGGAAGGAATCTCCATCAAGTTTAGGATAAAAAGAGAGAATAAAATACTGGATATATATAAAAGGAAGGTTATCTCCAGTTTGATCTGGTTAATATATCCTTGCTGGTGTTTTTGTATGACAGTAATTGGTGGCTCTTAGGGAGATGGAGAGACAGAATATTTTTTTTCACTCTTCTTTCTGAAGGTCCAGGACAGGAAGCAATTAGAGCGAGTAGCTGGAAACAGGTCTTAGCAGTGGCCCATGAAGATACACTGCCTGAGACAAATGGGCCCAATGTTTAAGTCGAAGGATGATCTAGTGCAGGGGTGGGCCATTAATTTCCCCAAGGAGCTACAGGAGAAACTGGGATTGTTGTGGAGGGCCACCACTCCCCCCCCCCATCACTCGTGTTGCTGCCACCGCAGGCCGAACAGGGACATTCAAAGAGCTGGATGTGGCCCATGGGCCATAAAATGCCCCAGTCTGATTTAGGGCATCCCTACCATGGCTATCCTATTGCTGGGATGTATGTTTCAGATTGTGCATTCCTTCTCTGGCAACCTTAGTATTCATCCACTGGCCAGAGGCTCAAAAGTCCTGAACGCAGCATTGAGAAGTGTAACATCCTAGAAATGTCACTCTGAAAATCCCCTCGATATGTGTACAAGGATGGGCTGCTGGCTGGAGATTAAATGGTGCTGCTACCACCAAGAAAAGGCTGAGAAGGAGGACACTGTGAAATTTACAGCAAGCCAACTGTCCTCTCATCTCAGGCTGCAGCCATCTCACAATGCAATTGGGGGACTCTCACAGCAACAGCTATAACAGCCAAAGGGCAGCAAGCCAATCGGGAGAGCATGATGTCTTCATGCAATGAAGCAGTTGCCGCAGGGACATGTTTAGCCCAACATGTTATTTATCCCAGTTTGACTGGTACTGCCTTATTCTCACATAAACAATGTAGAAAATTGGGGCTCGAAAATTCCCTGTAGCTTCTTCTTTTGAGGCTTGTTTGAGCAAGTGAGAAAAGCTGGAATGCCAATCCAGAATTAGATCAAAGGCTGCAAAAATGCCAAGATTTAGTATGTGCTGAAAGATGTCCAGAGTTTTTAGATAAGGCAACTAAGAAGCTGAAAAAGCTTTGTGTGCTAGGCCACAAAATTGCTGAAGAGTTCTACTCAAACCTGGATGGTAAGCTAAACTGAGAACTGAAAGTCCACCTGGTTTTTTTTTATCTCTGTAGGTCACAGAACTTCAGACCAGTATGCATGCTAATACCAAACAATACCATAGATAATAGAAACAACAATCTGATAATACATCAGTAAAAGTTCTTGTTGAGTAGCTATTTGGAATGCCTTCTAAAACAGTGTTTTTCAACCTTGGCAACTTTAAGATGTGTGGACTTCAACTCGAGGAATTTCCCAGCCAGCATACTGAAATGCAGACTGATTTGGGTTGAAGGCCATGGATTTGAGTGGAAGGCCAGTGATCTGAGCTGAAAAACACGGCTTTAGAATAGCACCAAGGATAAGTGTCTCAATACAGGTAGTCCTTGACTTATGATCACAATTGAGCCCAAAATTTATGTTGCCAAACAAGACATTTGTTAAGTGAGTTTTGTCCCATTTTACAACCTTTCTTGCCACAGTTGTTAAGTGAATCACTACTGTTATTAAATTAGTAACTTGATTGTTAAGTGAATCTGGCTTCCCCATTGACTTTGCTTGTCAGAAAGTCACAAAAAGGGATCACATGATTCTGGGGCACTGCAACCATCATAAATATGTGTCAGTTGCCAACTGTCTGAATTTCTATCACCTGACCATGGGGATGCTGCAACGGTTGTGAGTGTGAAAAACGGTCATAAATCACTTTTTTCAGTAATGTTGTAACTTTGAACGGTCACTAAGTGAACCATTGCAAGTTGAGGACTACCTGTACAATATGGGGAAAATGGACCTTCCTTTTGGAAAGGAGCAAATGTTCAGGAGTTTAGAACATAACTTATTTTTTCTAGGCTAAAGGACTGCTGATTACTGTTATGAGAAACATGGCATTACCTATTAAGTTCTTCTCTAGAGAAAAAAACAACAATTAACATTGTTAATTCCCCAATGTCATTAGATGTTCTGTCACCAGGTTGGGTATGTTCTGTATGTGGGAGACAAGTTTGTTCAATTTGGGCAAGCTGCCTTATTAGTGATATTTTTGTTTTGTTTTGCTTCTCTATGCAAGGCTGCTGCCAAGAGGCATTTGTGCATGATAGCCTCCACATCTGATTTGTTATTGTAATTATCAAGTTTGCCATTTTTAAAATTAAGCAAATAAAAATCAGGATTGGTATCCAGCGTAATAATGATCAGAATAAGAGAACAAGGAAGTATAAACTTGGTAACATTGATTCAAAGGTACCTGTTCAAACCCAGAAAGAATATAAATCATGAAATGAAAAGAAAATGCTCTTAGAAATAGAAAGGTAATGTTTTCATCCTTAAATTTTCAAGCCAACCAAGAGGTTATTTGTTGCTTTCTTTGCTGTTAGGTTATAGTTCTGAAAACAGTCTACACAAGACTTGCTTTGAATTCACTCTCAGTACAGATTTTGCTAATTCGTTTCTTTCATGCATGGCACGCAAAACCAAAAGCATTTGAGGCAACAGAATTTTTAATTATGTAACTTATATTTCCTGCAAGATTTCTTTGGCATCATTAAAGCAGCTTGTTGGCACCCAATACTGAAAACTCATCAAGAATAGGGGACGCACTGTAAGAATAGAACAGCCTTGTCAAACAGTTCTCATTAGAGAGGTCGACTTTGAAAAAATAACCAAACAGAGCTGTTTGTTGCAATGCTAGAATGACTGACTATAGGCTTGTTTGATTCACAGCTTTCTCATCAAAGTGTAGTAACTCTGAAACAAACACAAAAGAAATTGGGTTTCTGTTCTTCCAGGGCATCAACCTGTTAAAGCCAAGGAGAATACACAACTACTGCTATGGAGACCTAGAAAGTATCAAAGGTCACTTCAATAAAAGTGGCTTTCTGTTCATTATACTTGAGGGAACTGGAATAGCTGCCTGAAAGCATAACTGTCTTCCACTCAGTAGCCAGAAACCTTACAAATACATTATAAATGACTATATAGTACCAAACTACAGTATATAGAATGCTAAATTAGTCATAGTTACTGCATCTTTTTTTTCCTATTTATTTATTGAAGAGAACATTAGTTTAAGTTGGGATCAGAATGTCACGGTACTGATCTAGAACACTTTCCATTTCATCTCCAAAGTAGCTACTATTCAGTAAAGAAATAGAGTAACATGTGAAGGGCTGTCATGAATGCTTTAGTAATGGCTATTTTAATGTGCTATGTGATCTGCAGCCAAAGATGGAGAAGCTCTATACAGTCAATAAAAACAAGACCAGGAGCTGACTGTGGCTCAGATCATGAGCTTCTCGTTGCAAAATTTAGGCTTAAATTGAAGAAA
>JANHJO010000464.1:135244-148229 GCA_032468235.1 Pseudoxyrhopus heterurus
CTCCTCCGCCTCCTCCGCCTCCTCGTTACATCTTCTTTACTTCAGGTGTTGAGGGATTATTATCTTTTTGGCTTTTATAATATGTATTATAATTATCTATTATCTTGTTACATCTTATTATCTTATCTTCATTAGAACACATTTTTACTTTGGAAAATATTTTACAGCAGGAATGATTGAAGTAATTTTGGACAGATTTTGTTTAAGCCTAATGTTTCTGGTTTGGACTGACAAAGGATTTAAAATGCTAAATGATGAACATTAAATTTCACTTCAGCACAAAGAGAAAGAGAGAGAAGAAAAAAGAAAAAGACAACCTACAGAGAATGTTCCCAAACTAATAGGTAACAACCTTAAAAATGTTCCTAAAGGACACTCAGCTCATGTGAACTCTGCATTGATTTCTGCTAAAAATCACTTAAGGCTATGAGGACTTCATTTAACTTACTGTTGCATCATCTGTCCTTCTAACAAGGATGTCAGAAATAGCCTCTGGTCTACCTTCAACTGAATCCATCTTATCTTTTCCAGAAAGTCATCATTGGTAACATCGGTCAAGCCAAAGTGTTCCAAGATGATACTTAAGCTATATTTAAGCTCAGCAATTTGAATGCATATTGAATCTATCTTATATAACTTTTTTTTTAAAAAAAATAAAACTATAAATAGGTTGTGTGGATATAAGACATAAGCAGTTACATAAAAGATATATTGCAAAATGAGGATCTGCAAAGAGATACTTCATAATAATTTCAGTGCTATGTGTCCTTATTTATCCAGTAACTACAGATACATAGAAATAAATGCAGCTTTTATTGTTCACTTTCTGAACTAAAGCTTTAAATCCTTCCCTCTCTCACACAGACATATAGATAAAAATCCCACTTATCCCACTTATCTTGCTGTTAAGGCTAAATTTGAAGTTCAGATGAATTGAGACACGGCACCTCTTCTGTGCAATGACTCCAGGATGTTACAATTCCCATCTACTGTACTTATGTAACTTCTGACTAGACTTGGTAATCCTAGCTTGGTGATATTTTTTTTTTTCATGCATTTGGGTGTTCTTCCCGATAGGGGCAACCTGTCATTCATCCTTCCTTCTTCCAGTGATTCCCCTGCCCAGCTCAATTGCCTTTTCTTCTTGTTTTCAGTGCCTTTGGTCACTCTGTTTCTTTGATCCATGAAAAGCACATTCAGTCTACACAGAAGCACCAAGCAAAAATTCATTTTCTTGACAATTCTCCTTCTTAAAACTCTTACTCTAGAAGGCACAGGTATTCCAACAACTTTCTAATTACCTGCATGATACTTTTCATCCATTTGGGAAATAGACAATTATCCAACCTTGAGATACAATATAGTCTCAGTGATGCCAACTCATCCTGCCACATTCCCTACTTTTTAATATAGTTTTAGATTTTTTTTAATTGAGTCATTAAATTAACCGAGTCAGCAGATTGCCTTCAGGTCAAGACTAAGAATAAGCAAATAATTTTTCAAAATAATTAATACTTAAGGTTTTAAAACCAGTACACTCCTGCTGTGAAAATTTCACCTTGTTTATATATCCTAGAAGCTAAATGTGTGCATTTTAGTATACAAATATGGTATTAGTCCAAATTATTTACAGTTAGCAATGGATAAATTGTATGTATAAGTTATAGATAAGTGTGTGTGAACTTTTAGTAAAAGAAGGCCACATATTACCATCGATCTTAAAACAACTTCACCTCCAGATGTACATGAGAAAAAAGATTTAAGATTTTTTTTAACATATGACAATTTTTAGTGGCTCCAGAAGAATTGATGAGCAAGTCACTCAATATTTTCTAGAATGTGGGAGATGTTTATAATGGAACTCTCTTCAAATTGTTCACAAATCCAGCATAGTGACTATGATAATGCTTGTGTCAATAAAATTGAAGAATGATACATCATAAGTCCTACAGCATGATAAAATTTTTCTTTCATTACTAGATCCCTATATGAGGATGGAGAGGACATATCAAAATGCCTGCTTTGCCTGTAACATATGTTTGAAATCTCCATCAAACTACTCATTAAGAACAGAGAGTACAAGTCAGATGTATAAAACAAATCATTGTATCATTGTGTGATTTCTCAGATCAGTTTGTCAGGTAATTAATTGATCACAACTTTACTTTGTTAAACCTGTGGAATCTTAACTTCGAGCTTCTTATATTATTATTTAACTCAAATAAAAGGATATAAAATAAAAATTATTGAATCAGTCCTAGTGCAGCATTATTCACTGTAGCTTAAACTATTGGAATTTTATCAATTCCTGAGCAACTGATATTGTCTTTTGTACTTGCATGACACTTATAGCTACCAACATAACTTTTGATTCAGACAATGTGAGTGAAATTTCCACTTCCCCAAAACTTACATGGATGAAAGAAAATGAGAGGAACATTATCTTATATCATCCAGGTCTTGTGCATATAAAACAAGTTACTAAACAGAATGACACTGCTTGTTTATTCTTCAAGTAACTTGCAAACATCTCCCTCACTCATTCACAAAAGTGAAAGTGTGCTGAGCAATACAGTTGTATTCTTTGAAGCATAAAATAGAATGGAATTTTCCAAAATAATCCTCCATGAAGACATTTCACTAAAAACCAAAGGCACTAACACTAGTTAACAGTCTAATGGTTTAATTAGCAGTTTAGAGTTATTAAGTAGGCAATTAATGTCCAAGAGATTAATGTTTGATGGAGAGATGTGAATTAAATGGTTTTTGGACTTAAAGTAAACAAAGGAAACTTTGTGACAGGATAGCGATCAAATCAGCAATGATACATATCTCTCCATTTACTTGGAAGTTCATCTGATCAGTCATGTTGGAAATGCACACATACCAGACAGTTCCAGTTAAGGATGAATCTAGAGCAGGGGTGTCAAACTCACATTGTCACGACGGCATCACGTGATGAATCGGGACTTTTTTCCTTTTCGCTAAACTGTGCGTGGGTATGGCCAGGACGTGATGCATCTGGCCCATGGGACGGGAGTTTGACAGCCCTGATCTATAGCAAATTACACAAATTTTTGTGCAAATTACACAAAACAGAAGGAATTCAACTATTGTTGCAACAGCTTTTTGCACCTATTTAATGAACCTATTAACAACTAGAGCATGGGTGTCAAACTCTTCACGTCATGTTGCCATCACGTGACATATCATGGGGTGGGTGTGGCCTGCGCATGATGCATCCGGCCCACGGGCCGCCAGTTTGACACACCTGATCTAGAAACAAAAACTCTAGTGATTCGTCCTTTTCTCTCAAAAATATTTCAGAAAAAAATTGCATTTTATGCAATACACCTTTTATTGGTTAAACTGATATTTTCAGAACTTTCCTTCCTTCATTAGGTGACAATCACAATTACACTTACTTACATAATTTTAATTCAATGAGTTGTACAAATTAATTCACCAAGAAGACAGAAAGTTTAAATAATTTTCATAAAAAAAAATGTCCACATAAGTTACATTCATTTTCCCCAAAAACAAAATATGTCACATTTTCAGAAAGTTCTTAAAATAATCATGAATTTGAAAGCTGAGGCTAATGGCTTAAGAGATGTGACTGGGCTCAGAAATGAGGTATCAATCAGGTACAATAAGATCATTGGACCTTATTACTTTCTTGTTAATGTTTTCTCAAGTCAGATATTAATTTTCCTGGGTCTATGTGGTTGCCATAGAAGACTAGGAAAAGAAGCAACTTCTTAAGGAGTTATTAGCAGATGTAGCAAGCATATCACTTGGTAGGAATTCTGGTCCATTATTCCATGGTAAATTTCTGAAGCTCAGTAACTTTTTAAGATTTTTAGAACATGGAGCCACAACATTTTTACTTCATACTTCATCATTACAAAAAAAAGGTGGGGTGGATGAATTCATATATTCCCTTATAGGCCATTTTGCTAAACAATTCCCTTCAGATGATAGCCTAACAATTTCCTGTAGTAGTCTCTGTATAAAGCAGAACTGATGTTCTGCTCACTAATGGCCAATTGCCCATGTCCAAAGGCAAGAAAACATCTGCAAATGATGGCACTATTATTCTCATGCTTGATTATCTAAATAAGGTACTTCTTGTGGAATGCAGCATGTGATTTTCATCAAGTCTAATGGCACTCTTGTAGCCTGAAAAATTCTAATTCTGATTCATCTATTCAGAAGATTGCACCAGAAATCTGACAAAGTGATCTTTGATAAATTACACTGGGAAAATTGAGTATTGTCCCAAATCTTCTCCAAATGATGTCTATAAGGATATCCAAAACTGCCTGCATAATTTTATAAAGTAATGATAGACTTATTGGGTAAACAGATGAAGGAAGTATTCAATGATGCACTAATTGAAGCCAATTTGCCAAATTCATGGATGCAAGCTTATATTACTCTAATCCCCAAAGAAAATACAGATCTTAAACAAATTAAAAACTTTAGACCAATATCATTGTTGAACATTGACTATAAAATTTATGTATCAATATTGGCAGAGAGATTGAAAGGCTTTTTGAAAGATTTTATTCACACAGACCAGAATGGCTTCTTGCCAAAGAGGCATTTGAAAGATAACTTAATAATAATAAACGTTTTGGAATATTACGAAGTGCATTCCAATAGACAACTAACATCAATGTTTTTAGACGCGCAAAAAGCCTTCGATAATGTAAATTGGAAATTCATGATTCAACAACTGAAATATATGGACTTTGGGGAGAAAAAAATAGGAACTATCCAGGCAATATATTCAAAGCAGTCGGCTAAAATTTTGATAAATGGAGAGGAAACAGAAGAATTTGAAATGGAAAAAGGTACAAGACTAGGATGCCTGTTATCCCCCCTGCTATTTATACTTACATTGGAACCACTACTTAGGAAGATTAGACAGGACTCAGACATAAAAGGTTTAAAAATTACGAAAGAGGATTATAAACTGCAAGCTTTTGTGGACGATTTGGTTTTCATCATGGAAGACCTATTAGATACCGGCTTAAATTATTGGCAGAAATAGAGAAATTTGGTGGGGTGGCGGGACTGAAAGTAAACAAAGATAAAACCAAAATATTGACCAAAAATATGACAGGCAAGTAAAGAATGGATTTGGAGGAAAAAATGGGAATACAGATAGCTAAAAAAGTAAAATATTTAGGGATCTGGCTAACAGAAAGATGCTCAATGATTAAAGAAGACAATTATATTAGATTGATAGCCCAAATTAAACTTGATCTAGAAAGATGGAGTACATTGCAATTGTCACTGATGGGAAGAATTGCAGCGATAAAAATGAATATCCTCCCTAAATTGGTCTTTCTTTTTCAAACTGCCCCAGCTCAATTATACAAAAATTCTTTAAAGATTTGGACAAAGTGACCATAAAATTTATTTGGCAAGATAAAAAAAACCAAGGATAAAATTAAAGATGTTGCAGGAAGCGAAGGAAAGAGGGGGCCTGGGGCTTCCAGAATGGGAGCTGCAGCCATGACAGGATGGGTAAGGGAATGGGTAGTGCTCAGAAAGAGAAGGCTATTGACAATTGAGGGACATGACTTACAGCAAGGATGGCATGTCTTTATGTGGCAGGAGAAAAGTACCCCTTATAAATATTTTCAAAGACATTACCTTAGGAAGACACTGTTAGGGATATGGGGAAAAGTTAAAAGTAATTATTGGATATCCACGTTGGAGGCATTGATTTACCCAAATGCGCATGACCCAGATAAAAAACCAAATTACAGGGAGGTGATAGACGAAAAAGGAGAGCTAAAATCGATCCAGGAGTTGAGAAGACAAGGAGTGGAGTTAGATTGGTGGTCATACACACAGATTAAAACGAGATTTAAGAAGGACCGGGAGACATATGGAATTTATACATGCCCACAAGAACTTGACAATATACTTTTGGAAGGAAAAGAAAAATTGATAACAAAATGTTATAGTTTTTTACTGAACTTAAAAATGGAGGAAGAAATAGTTAAGGACTGTATGATTGCGTGGGCCAGAAATATAGGACATGTGATAGAATTGGAAGCATGGCAGGAAATTTGGAACAAAAATATTAAATTAATGATGGTGACTTCATATAAAGAAAATGTTTATAAGATGGTTTATAGATGGCACCTCCCCCCAGCAAGACTGGCAAAGATGTTCCCTAGACTAGCGTCAAATTGTTGGAAATGCAATTTTGTACAGGGCACCTACTACCATCATTGGTGGACTTGCCCGCAGGCAAAGAAGTATTGGAACAGAGTCAGAAGTTGGGTATGTGAAATAACCAGCCAGAAATTAGACCTAAAACCTGAAATCTTTGTTTTAGGAATTAAACCGGGGGAAATGAATAGAACGGTGTGGTACTTGATCTTACACATAATGACGGCATCTAGATTAGTGTTTGCACAAGGATGGAAAGAAAATAGTATACCATCGGAAGGAAAATTGATTAAAAAAATAATAGAATGTGTCGAATCAGACAAATTAACGAAATTATTAAAAGACAAAGGAGAATCTGATTATTATCTCTGTTGGAATATGTGGTATTTATGGCTGGAGAAGAGAAAAACAAGGGATTAGGAAAATTTATTAATAAAAATGTTTTTTAAAAAAAAGAAATTTCACAAAGATCCACTGAAAAAATATGGTTATAATATGCCACTAAGCGATAGTGGAAGACAAATTCATGGGAAGATAAACTAATGGGAAAACGAACTATTTTTATTTTCTTCAGGTTGTTTGAAATGTTTTGAATAAAACATGAATAAAGTATATAATAAAACTTTACACTGCATTAAGGATAACTATTTTAAGTTTGGAATCCCATGGCAGTCATATAATGACCCTTATATTAAACACAACCCTTAGTAAATTAAACACAACCCTTAGTAAATGCTTTTTTTGTTCTAGACTTCAGGGTCAAATATATTGGCATAAGCTATGGGCCTCTAACAAATAATAGCAAAATGCCATGTCTCTTTTTGTTTCTGTGACATTAACATACCTCTTAATGACAGAGAAGTGTTATTTATTCCAAGGCTGTCAAATGCCTGAAAGTATTTCAGAGGATACCACAAATATATATTTTTCAAAAGTAAGATTGAAACAAGAAATCTTCAGTGATTGCAGCAAAACACAACCCAACAAGATACAACACATATATACATAAACAGCACCAAAAGCATATCTTTATGGTTATAATATTTAGTAACATAAAGAAGTCTGTAGTATCCAGATCCAAAGCAGTTAAAGGCACTTTGGATCTGGCAAGAACAACTGACAGAACACAGAAGACGTCTATGTCAGTTCCGGAGCTTTTCTGCCCACTCCAGGGCAGTCCGACTAGGTTTATTTATCATTGTTATAGATTTCCCAACTCTACTGTTCTGATTCGCTTTATGTATATGGATGAGAAAGTGAAACATGATGATTCCTGAGGCTTCTTCTTTACTATTGCATCTGAGTGAGAGGGGACAAAGTAGTTGTGGTGTCAGTTCAGAGATTATGATCAGGAAAAAATTACAAGTTCAAGTGGTTTTAGTTATGTATCATGAGGTAACATTAATGCGGGAAATGATTCCATTTATAAAAGAATTATTTTTCCTCAAAACATAGTCCTTTAACTCCTTTAGTTTGATCCGGATTTCTTCTTCAGACATTTCTGTCAATGGCATTGCTTTCACTTGAGAAAGGAAATCTTGAATTATTTGTTCCCCCTCCTGAAAAAGAAAAAAAATGTATTTGTCAATTACTTAATATCAAACCATTAATCTTTAAAAACGTAAGTCCTTTATTTCATCATCGACCAGACTAGAATAACAAAGCAGAATGAGATAAAACTGTTAAGCCTAAAGTATGCAAATAAACATAAATAAAAATATATAAACAAATTGAACTGTTTTTACCCAACTCCTGACAAATCTTGTCAGCTATGTGGCAATTAACTAAGATATATATCTATATACTAGTAAAACAGTTGTGCCTCTATCCTTTAACTGGGTGAAACAGTGTATCAAAGGACAAAACCTTTTTGACCAAGGCACCTAAAATGAGCTAACTTACAGAATGCATCAAAAATCCAGGACCCAAAACTCCAATGGAATTGAACTTTGGCAAATTTTGTTAAACATTTTATGACATAATACAAAATGTCATAAAATATTTCTGGGGTCAACTGCTGATATTTGACTGTGCTATATGGTTCAACATGGGCTATTTTCAAGGCAGATACATTTCTGATGATCTCCCTGATTTTTTTTTAAAAAAATTCCAGTCAAGACAGTACATTAGAAGCTCTGCCATTGTTGAAGACATTAAGAAATCTGGCAAAGAAATATTTCAGAAATATTAATAGGTCATGGATTGTCTAGTATCTTATAATATTGTTATATGATTTGTCTGCCTTGGTAATTATTGACCAGTTCAAAATATTTATATCAATATGCATCTTGGTATAAATGTTACTGATTTTTCCCATTACTCTTTCTATTGTTGCCCTGTAATTATTTCTTTAAAGTTTTGTATCTATGTTGTGGATCTACTCCACCATCCTGCTGCCCTTCACCCTGCACCCCTGCCACCTCTATTGCCCTGCCCTCCACCATGCACTTGCCACTGTGCTGTCCCTATTGCCCTGCACTTCACTCCCACCCCATCCCTCTGTCCTACACTCTTGCGTTCTGCAGCCACTGCACTCTGCTACCCCTGCTGCCCCAGCTGAACTTCAGTGTCTTCTTCTTCTTCCTGACGCTGATATGGTATGTCCAGTCTGGCCCTTCATGAGGCAGTTTAGCCTCGGATGGACTTGCTAAGTACAGGGTGGCAGATGTCAAGGCGGAGTGTAGAGCAGTGGAGGTGCAGGACAGGGCACTTCAAGGACCAGTCATAAATACCATTTGAACAGTCTGTTCTGAACCAAGTCACATGTGTGGCAATAGGTGCAGGTAGAGTATGTTTATTGCACCACTCTACTTGTTATAGCAATATCCCCCAAAATCTCCCAAGTCACAAACTCCCCTCACAAACAGTTCAATGAGTAAATCCAAGAACAGACATGAAGCTGATACAGCAAGTTCCCAAGCAAATGCACCCCACAAGGAAACTCCCTGAGACAAGTCCAGAATGAATAGTCCAAGTCCAAATCCAGATCGAGATCCAAATCCAGATACAGGAACAGCCAACAAGACAAACCCAAGGATCAGAACACAAAATCAGTATACAAGGAGCAGAGCCGAACGTAGAAAATCAAATGGTTGTCTTCATCAACCATTCCCTGCCACATGCCTGACTAAGTAACGCACAACCCAGTCTTCCTCATTAGGAAGGGCAAGGCTGTTTCAAGAGCAGCCTTACCTACCTCCTCTGAGCTTCCTGTCTCTCCGCTATTTGCATCTGCGGATCAGGTGGGAGCGGCAAATTTTCTTCATCAGAGGCAGCCTGTTGTCAATTGTCAGTGTTAATTGATGGCAGCCATGCTTCTCCTCTCTCTTCTTGAGCAGATGGTTGTCCATCCATCAATTGTGCCCCCCAATGCCTGATGGACCTGGGACTCCTCCAGGCCCTCTGGGTGCTCCTGGGGACCCTGGGTCTCTGTGTCTCATGGCCCTGGTTCCGACTCATCCCCCTCTTCCTAGTCAGCAACCAAAGGGGCCATCAAACAACCACTGAACAAGTGGTCATTAAATGAGGACTACCTGTAGTTCAATATTTATTGAACCTAGTTAGGGTTTAACATTTTCCATTAAGGCAACTATAAAGAAAAATAGAAAGAGACTAGAATCTTTTATGTTTATCCATAATTCTTCAATCTCTTTCCTATAGTTATTTAAACAAGAAGGACTACCACAATGAAAGAAAAAAAGGAAAACATTTATTTAGAACGCTGGTCTCCAACCTTTTGGGCACCAGGGGCCATTTCCGTGGAGAGAGGTTTTTCTGTGGACCGGAGGGGGTGTGGTTTTGCATGCTGCCTGCATCTCATGGATGGGGCTTCTCTTGTTTGCAAGCACCGGTTTCTGGCATGGTGCCGGTACACGGTTGGGGACCCCGATTTAGAAGGTACACATTTATTTAAAGAACCTAGTACACTATTAGGATTGCATCCCCTTTCCCTTATACTTCAACAAAGGTATAGGAGCACAAATACTGTGGAAATAGCAATAGCAGTTTATTGAACTGACTCATTGATTAAAGGTTTTACTCCAACCACATGCCAGGTGGAGAAGGTCCTAAAACCAGCTCCTGTTCACTCTATTTCTGCCACCCACAAGCTCTCCAAGAACGTTCAATTAAAACAGCCTTAATTACCACCTTCTAGGAAAAAATATATTTGGCTAGAAATGGTATTAGAACATACACCTACTTTATTTAATAAGCCCTTGGAACAAAAGGCTAATTCCAAACTGAGCTGACAAAAGAAGTGAGGAGAAAAGATGTACTCTCATACTTGCTCAGATAGCAAATGTTATTCATCTGTAATAGCTGAAGAAGCTATTACGTATGATCAACGCCATAGTGACTAACTGATACATACCTGCATTACAAAGTGCTCTCTTTCCAAAGAGATATCTTGATTCCTATGAATGGTTTATATGTTTTTCTTATCAGTTGCAAAGTGATTCTTTGACAATGGTCAAATGTATCCATCAGCTCAACTTCAATCTTTATAGCCTTATATAAAAACATGGCTGACTAATCTCCAATGTTCTTTGTTCTTAACAACAGGAGACCAATGACTCAGTATAACTTGTTAGTTTTAATGAAACAATAGCTGGATCATCTCTACTTGTTGACATATTCTGACATGAGCTTTTCCACCTAACTCTGAATATTTCTGGTGTCACATCTAACAAAGGCTATGAGAGAAGTGCAAAAAGTGCAAAAGAGAGCAACCAAAATAATCAGGGGGCTCAATCATTTTTCTATCACAAGTTGAGGTGATGGCCATTAGCTTTAAAGGAGGACTTCAAAGCTTTGTGCAGAACAAGTCTATCAAAAGCTATTAGTTTCAAGATTCAATGTTATCTCCAATTACTATTGCAGGAGTACAACAGGAGGAGATGCCTTTTCCTGCTTTCAAACACCTCAGAAGCATCTGACTGGCCATGGTAAAACAGAAAATGCTGGATTAAAATGAACCTTAGATTGATCTTGCAAAGCCACTCTTATGCCAAAACAAACAAGCGAATTTAATATTTTTTTCAATAAGGGGTGAGCACCAGAAATTGCATACAAGTTGAAAAGACTGCTTGAAATGACTTGTCCCTAAGATTTCTCTCATAAAAATATCTTACAACCTGAAGCCAAAATCCAGATCTCTGTTTAACAATGTTCCCTGTTTCAAAATGTTCCTCTTGTATTCTTCATCGTCTCTAGGTCCAACTATTTTTAATTCACAATGATAATCTATGTTTATTTTCAACTGAGGATTGCGTTTTTTTTATAAAACTCAAGAGTATTGATTGTAAATATGAACTATATTTTTTTATTCAAAAGATTTGTAGGGCTGCTCATCTTAAAAGCATGCATCTGTTGTCAAGTCTCAATGGTTGTGTTGACACATCACAATAAGCCAAAACGACATTATGATTAAGATTTATGAACTTGGCAAATATTTTCCAAAGAATTATGCAAAGCAGAATATAGACATTTTAATAAATAAACAGTAAAATCCAACAAACCTGCTTCTCCCTGTAGCATCTTTTGGCAGCTGGTTCTTCATCCTCCTCTTGAGATATTCCAATGTTCTGGAAGTCCTCCAGTTCCAGAGCTTTGGCCTTGGCAGACTCAATCACGTGTTTGGGAAAGGCAGCTAATTCTGCTACATGGATACCAAAGCTCTGGTCACAGGCCCCTGAAGAAGCATCATGAGGAAATCATTTTAATTTTAATGTTAATTTAATAACTTCAGATCACACAAGAACAGAATATGCACCCAAAACAAGATATTGGCAAGTATTCAGGTCAATAGCAACAGTACAGGTAATGTTCTACTTACAACCATTAGTTTACTGACTATTCACAGTTACAACATTCTTCACACTTAGGACTTCTGCAGCAGCCCCTGGTCACGTGATCATAATTTAGATGCTTGGCAACTGGTTCATATTTATGACGGTTGCAGTGTCCCAGGGTCATGTGATCACCTTTTGCGACCTTCAGACAAGCAAAGTCAGTGGGGAACCAGATTCACTTAACAACTGTGTTACTAACTTAACAAATGCAGTGATTCACTTAACAATGTGGCAAGAAAGGCCATAAAATGGGGCAAAACTCACTTAACAACTATCTCACTTAGCAGCAGAAATTTTGGGCTCAATTGTGGCCGTAAGTCGAAAACCACCTGTAATCAACCCGTTGAAGAGTTGGTTAAGATTACAAATTTTCCAGATTTCTTATACTTGATAAATGCATCCCAAATTGATAGAAATTAAATTTGACAATGTTTCTATTTTTGTACAATGTATAAAGTGCAATATAATTTCCAAGTCAATTTTTAACCACTTTAATACATTTTCCATATTTTATTGTACATTTTTAATTGAAACATCATCTAATGATTTCAAAATGTAGTAACAATGATTATAAATAACAAATACATACAGTATACAATTCTATATACACACCCAAGATAAATTATATTTTGAGCAGGGCGTTGAACTAGAAGACCTCCAAGGTCTCTTCCAACTCTGTTATTCTGTTATAATCCTGCACAAATACTAATTTTCAAATTATTATTGACTTGATTGGTTATTCCAATATAAATATCCAAGTTGATATGCATTGTATCAGCTGTTAAGTCCTTCCTTACAAAAATTGAATATTAAAATGGGACAAATTGAAGATTGACAATTTTAATTTTCTATATGAGATTTTCCCCTTCAAGGATCACTGCCTTGTCGTGGTGAAGGGGCTTGCGTAGCTCAGTGAAGCTATGAGCTATGCCGTGCAG
>JANHJO010000464.1:157666-168348 GCA_032468235.1 Pseudoxyrhopus heterurus
CCAGGTTTCCTGGGTAAAATTAGGACCTCGGCTTATACTCGGGTCGGCTTATACTCGAGTATATACGGTACTTCAATTTCCATGACAATATGGGACATCACTGAAACTGACAGCAGGTATTATCCAGAAAGCCCTTAAAACCTGGCTCTGCTCCCAGGCCTGGGGTTCATGTTTGTCAATACCCTGTTCAGTTTTTATTGTTGTGGTTGTTTTTAGATCAGGCTGTTTTCTATTGCTTTATGTTTTTAACACTTTTAATTATGTATTAAATTTTGGTAAGCCAACCAGTCTAGTGGAGTGAGCACCCATAACAAATTTAAATCTATCTATCTATCTATCTATCTATCTATCTATCTATCTATCTATCTATCCATTTTGGTTTAAAAGGAGAGTGGATACAATTTGACGGGAATGAAGACTAAGTGAGAATGACAATATGTTTTAGCACAAATTAATTGTGGGGAGTTTCTACATGCTTTCTGTTTCTTCAACACCATTTTTTGCCTTTAAAACTGGCATTATTATTTATTATACCAAATAATGAACCAAATGAAATTCTGATTGAGAATGGATATTAACATATCGACATATCCTCATGATAGAATTTAGAAAAAAATGTACTTTCCATGGCACTTCCCATGGGAAATTGATACTTCCCATGGCACTTTTGAAAATTTCCAAAATAATAATTATATCCTGCTTGTTCTTTCAAGTCAAAATGTTTTGGAAGTTCTACTAGTTCCCATGTGGATGCATGGCAGATCTGCTCAATGCTTTACTCTGGTTTGCCCTTTCGATTGAATTATTTATTCTCTTAACATACATGGCAATTTCAGAAGCAAGCACATAGTCTTACCTGATGCAACATTGATTATTTCTTTAACTACAGCATCTTGCATTTCTTCATATTCTTTTCTGTTCTTCATATACTCTTCATTAATTTCTTTTAATGCACTGGACAAACAAAAGTCAGAAAAGTTTGCATCATTTCACTTTGAAATATTCCACTGTTTTCCCAGGAACTCAATCATTTTCCAAGTAGCATACTTAAGAGGCTGTTCAGGGCTAAAAGCAGGAACAGAACTGACTTGTGATTTTGACATTACCTGTTAGAGAATTTTACCCCATTCTTCTGGGTTTCCAAGATCTTATATTTCAAATTATTCCGCAGAACTTTCTCTTCTCTGTAGGTAATTCTGAAAAAATGTCCAAACTGTGCATTGCATTCTAATTTGATACTCTTGCCAGCTTCCAAACCTTTTTTTTCATTTGGGAAGGAAAGAGGAAATAGTATATATGACTGTTTATGGCACCATAAAAGCACACAAATCACACGTTCATTATCTTCACTCAGTGATCAAATTTCTTCCTTGGTTTTTCTGCTTAACATTGTACCCGGTCCCTTACTGAAAAGTCAACTGAGCAATCATAGGGCTTGGAGAAAGTCCCATCACCAAGCTGTCCAAATAAAAGCATCTGAGAAATTTTCATTAATGGATCTCCCAACAATAGAGGTATATCTAATTTGTAACATCATCACATTACCTAAAACAGTGGTAAAAGAACCAGGCTCTTATTAAATATTTTGTTTCGGAACGCCCCTTAAACTGTAGTCTACAATCAAGAAGTAGGAGAATTTCAGTTTTAAAAATGCCCACCTCAATCTATATTCCAACTTGGTAAAGGCAAGGTAAAGTTAAGGTAAGAATAAAGTTAACCCAGAACTGAGCTTGACCACAATGATAATTGGGGGTGAGGGGGTGTCCAGAAGTAATTTGTCACTGGCTTCTTTTGGGATGTTTTTCAACTTCCCACAGAAGTAACAACTTAGGGCCAATTTTCTTTAGTTTCAAATTCAGACACGTAGATGCTGCCACTTGCTGAGACAAATAAAATGTAGGTGTTTAAATAAGATCATGTATTGAATTGGACAGCATTATCAAAGGAAATTATAATTAATCTGTCAACAGGGTAATCTTACCTTCATTTCAAAATTACAAACATTCTAGAATTAGCAATAGCCATTTTCTACAGCGTATTATTCTTTATATAATTTCCATTATGGCATATCAATTTAGCAGTCAAAGTTGCATTAGGTGGATCTCCTCAATGTACTGACATATAGAGAAAGCCTAAGGTTTTGCAGTTTAGAAGTATGGTGCCTCTGACTCCACAGCTTTTGCAGTTTTTAACATTTTCAGTAGAAGTGAAATTACAAGCAACGAATTGGGATTGGGGGGGGGGAGCTACAACATCACTGACTGGGCATCCTTGAATACTGAAATAATCTTCCAGAATTCTTCCTTCAGAGGTCTTTTCCACATCAAGGACCCCTGAAGATACGCATAAAAACGGTATGTATTCATTGAAGACCCTGAATGTGTACAGTGAATAAAAGCAGTGTGCTAGCAGAACCTAGAAAGTGACTGAAGTTCAAAGTAAATATTAGTAGCAATGGGAAAGCTTATCTGATTTTCTTATTGAAGGAACCCTAATAAGTTCCCAAGAAGGGATTAAAAGAGCAACATGCTGCAGCTTTATCTAACCTGGTGCCTCCAGATGTTCTGGGGTTACAACTCCCAGAAATCCCCAGGCTGGAGAAGGCTGACACGAAACACTGCATTTTAGGCTGTGAAGCTGTTAAACCGCTTAGAGAGAGCTGTAAAAAGCACTATTAAGCGGTATATAAATCTAATGCTATTATTATTATTATTAAATAAGTCAGTATTGAGGGGATTGAAAGGAGAATGAAAAAAAAAATCAACAAACTTAAAAATACTTCTTGGTAAAATAATTTCCACCCTCCAACATACTTAGTTCCTTGGCTGCAATTTTCAGCACACCCTGCATTTTGTTTTCCAGTTTATCCATACTTTCTCTCAATTCAGCAAGATTGGGGTCAATGGAAGGTTTGACAAGGTATTCATGACTTTCCACCTAGAAAACAGATTTCACAAAATTTGCACTCTTATTACAAACTCAGTTAACAACTAAGATATAGTGACTAAGACGTTCATTAATCAAAATTTATTTATTTATTTTGGAAAAATAAATAAATAAGAGTTTGGAAAAATAATCACAAAAATCATTTAATTTTGCAGCCAAAGGGCTACACCAGACCTTTCAGCAAAAAACATGATTTCTTCAACTGTACCACTACAAAGCATGTGCTGGAATCTCTCTTCATGAATTCTTTATTCATAGAAAATCAACACAGCAGCAGGTGAGGGCATTATTGTGCTACAGTATACCTTGTTTCATATTGGAAAGAACACCATTATAACTCAAGGAAATCTGTTCAACTTTCCTTCTTCTAAAGAGATTCTATTGTTATCATTCCAAAGGTACTATATTCATATCCCATTTTACTTCTTTAATAAAGGACTAAATACTTTAAAAAGGTAAACAAAAAACAAGGGTTTGGAATGGAAGACAACATCTGGATCCTCTTCTCATTACATTGAACAAGGCAAGGATTCTGCACAATAAAAGCTCTGCCTGGAAACACCAATTATCTAGAAATCTGCTTCACAGGAAAGAGCCATTATTTCTTCCATGCATAAATCAAAACAACAAACTGAAACTGCATAGTTCAAAAGAAATGTAGAATGCAATCTGTTAAAATTATAGTGGAGTTCTATAACTCCTGAGGAATTCCTCTCCCTACACACAAATGGAGTAAATCTAAATCAAATCTTAGTCTTTCAATCACAATGCTGTATCAGCAACTGAATATGTCTGTCCTCAACAGAAATTCAAATTTTATTTATAAATCATTGTTCTTATCATAGCAACAACACTAATGCTTCAGGTCTGAGAGAGCCCGAAGACAAATACTCATGTATAAACTCCATTATTTGCTAGTATACCCCTGTAATGGGCACCATCTAAAAATGCATCCACAATCATCTATAGATCAATCTTCTTCTACCTTTTAAAAAAACAAAGTGGCCTGAGCAAGAACCCCCAGACCTTGAGATTAAATGAGAGGGAGAGAAGAAGGGAGGGAGAGAGGGGGGTGTTTACTCAAGGCTTTTTTTGCTTTTTAATTTCCCTAGGAACAGCAGTTAGCTCTTTGGAAAGAAAGGAAGAAAAGAACCCAATCTAAGTTGTATGGTTATATCTTGTGAAGTTTTAATATGCCTCAGAAGACCTGGGCCTTTCCAAGTGGTGTACCTGTCAGATACTGGGCTTAATGTGCTTGTATGTTTGACAATTAACACAAAGAGAACTCCATTTTCCTTCTTTTTGTCTTGCCAAAAAAAAGCAGTAGCAGCAAATAACAGCTGAAATCACCCCAAGCTATCCTGGTTGGATAAGGCAGACCTGGTTTTTAAAGAGATCCTATAAGGATTTCCATGGGCAGCTCTGCTATGGCACAGGAAGACCACTCTAGTCAGTGACAAATGGCCGTTTCTTCTCTTATGTCAACATTGCAACTGTGCAAGGATATGGCTGACATAATACTCAAGAACATCATATGCTGAGGATACAACTGATAGTACTGTTTAGGGGCCAGAACTGATTGATGATTATCTATCTATCTATCTATCCATCCATCCAGCCTTTATTATTTTCACAAGTAACTCAAGGTGAAGAACATATCCAACACATCTTCCTCCTATTTTCCTCACAACAACAACAACCCTATGAGGTGAGTTGGGCTAAGACAGAGTGACTTATTCAAGGTCATCTAACTGGCTTTCATGGCTAAAGTGGAACTTGAACTCACTGTCTCTTGCTTTCTAGCCTCGTGCTTAACATCTAGACCAAATTCGCTCTACTACTACTACTACTACTACTATAGTATTAATGAAAATCCTCAGGGTTGTTAGTGTGGAGAAAATCAGAAGTAGTATATGAATTGTGCACAGCTCTTCCAATTGATTATTGAAAGTTAAGGCAAGAGCTAGACAATAAAGACGGTCTGTATTAATATGAAAGAACATGGAAAAAAACTAGCTACCAAAGAATTATCAAAGCACTAAAATATAAAAGGACTATTTCACTCAACAAAAGTCAGAAGTCTCTCTGAGTAGAATTTGAACACAAAATAATCTTTTCCTTTTAGTATATTTCTACTACCCAATAGCTCAAGGTTTTATTTATATATTTTTTTGCCTTCGCGCCAGTATTGACTCTTGGCACAACCTGGACAAGTCTCTGAAGTTTTTTTGGCCAGTTTCTGAAGTGATTTGCCACTTCCTTTTTCCTAGGGCTGAGAGACAATGAGTAGCTCAAGGTCACACAGCTGGTTTTGTGCTTAAAGCAGTGCTAGAACTCATGAGCCCCCATTTTCCAGCCCAGGCCCTTAATCACTACACTAAACTGGTTTTCTTGTTAAAAATACATTGGCTCTAAGCATGAATTATCAGAAAAAGCAGAGATAGGAATGTGATATGTTACAGAAGGAAAAGCATGAACTGTTTGTTTTTCAACTGAATGACCTTGTCAGTTTATAACTATAGCAGGATGATAATTTGTACACAAGACAAAGGGAAGAAGTAAAAAAGAAAGGAGGGCAAGGAGGAGAGAATATGTGGGGGTGACATTCTGAGGGTAACTGGCCTAGCAGTGGCTATTTGTAGTTCCATGTCTGAAAAATTGACAAGGGAGCTAATAAGAGAAAAGACTATATTCTAGCATACCAAATACTTTTACATAAAAGTACAGTTACATAAATAGTGAATGGGTTTCTTGCTGGGGCCAAAGAAAAGGAGGAAAAGCTATAAAAAGCCATGATTTATGGGTCTCCTAACAATGCCATTTTTTTTATCCTGTAGTGAGAGTGAGAAATCTTATTTGATTTGCCCCTTTAGAACAACACGTTCTTATTCCTATACCAAGAAGCAGGATTTATCATATATCTCCTTCCTGCAGTTTAATTTTTAGTGTCAACTAACCCTTTATAAGCACAACCAGAGATCTATTATATGAGGAAATGCTTAAAACAGCTGTGTCAATTAGCCAAAGCTTAAGAGGCCCAATATTACTACAGGTAGTCCTTGACTTACGACCACAATTGACCCAAAATTTCCATTGCTATGCAAGACAGTTAAGTGGGGTTTTGCCCCATTTTATGATCTTTTTTGCCACAGTTGTTAAGTTAGTAACACAGTTGTTAAGTAGTTGTTAAATAAATCTGGCTTCCCCATTGACTTTGCTTGTCAAAAGTTTGCAAAAGTTGAACACTTGACCGTGGGACATTGCAACCATCTTAAATACATCCCAGTTGCCCTGCAACGGTCATTAAGTGCAACTACTGGTCGTAAGTCATTTTTTCCAGCACTGTGGTAACTTCAAACAATTGTGAAACAAATGATCCTTCAGTTTAGAAGTATCTGCAATGCAAATTTTTTTCGTTGACAACAGAAGTGGGTGGATCAGCCAGACAGGCTTCAAATCCACCAGGCCTCTCTCATGGGAAAAGAGATGTGATGCATCACAGAGAAAAATACAGCAATTAAAAGAGCACCACTCAAGACTTAAAAAGCATAATCTTGATGGTTTACCACTTGGAAACAAGAGGAAAGAGAAATGACTAAGAATTAAACTCTGTAAGAAAATCTTATAGAGGAAAGGAAGAAATGTCTAGAAGAAGAAGAAGAGGCAGAAAGTGTGACCATGGATGGTCCTACTTTGATTTATGGAATTCACTGTCACAAGATAGTTCCAGAGTTTGAAATGTCTGATGCTCTCTCCTAGCCCTTTAATTAAAAAAAAATCATGTTCCGTACTTGACTGATTTTTAAATTGTTTTTATGGCTGGATTCTATACTGCCTAGAGTCACTTTTCTTAAGATGGGTGGACATATAAATAGAATTACATAAATGAATAAAATGCACTGATTGTTACTAATACAGATAAAAGAAACAGACAACAAAGTTACAGATCTTTTTGTGGCTATTAACTGCAAAGGTACGACACTATCATAGATCCTAGCTGTTGAAGAGCAATAGTAAAGAATGGCTATTGCTAACATACATAGCTTACAAGGATTCTTAGGCTCCAATACAACTGGGCAATCCTTGCAAAACTTCAACACGAGAACTCAACTTGCCTTTCTATTAGTCACATAGAATCAATACTAAACAAACCTGGTACAATGCCCTTTCTTCTATTCTGAATATGTAGGAAAGGGTGCAATTGCCTGTCTGATCATCTTGCCAGAGTGATGTCATATTTACCCAACAGGGTTCAGATTAGCACGGAGGAAGAGACCGCAGATGAACAGATGTATCGGAACTGCTGTTCTACAACAGCAGTTCTACAAAGGAATTATTGAGTCTGTTATTTGCACCTCTATAACTGTCTGGTTTGGCACAGCAACAAACAAGACAGACACAGACTTCAACAGATAGTTGAGACTGCAGAAAAAATAACTGCAACCTTCCACAGAGGACCTGTATATACTGCAGGAGCCAGATAGAGGGCTGTGAAAATATCTACAGACCCTTCACATCCTGTTTCAACTTCTTCTGTTAGGATGACACTATAGGGCACTGCACACCAAAACAACCAGACACAAATAGTTTCCCTTTCCCCACCCCATACTATCACTTTGCTAAACAACTAATTCCCACCACACTAACTTATGCCCTGGGATGTCAAACCACTTAGTAGGGCTGTATTACCTATTACCCTTCTCATCTTTTCATCTTTCCTATTACCTATTTCCTTAGCTTCTATAACTTTGTTTGTATCTCATGATTTATGTTGATTGCTTTTATTAGGACCCTATTATGATTTATGTTGATTTAGTATCCTATGACTATTACTGAGTGTTGTATCTTATGATTTATGATGATTGTATTTTATGATTACGATCATGATTTATCACATGTTGCTTGTATGTACACCGAGAGCTTATGCACCAGAGACAAATTCATACTTGGCCAATACACTTGGCCAATAAAAAATTCTATTTTATTCAATATAGAGTAATGAGACCACAGAGATGAAAATTCTATTTTATTCAATATAGAGTAATGAGACTGCAGAGATGATCCGTTCTAAACATCAGCATTGCCTTGAGAGAAGCACAGAAGATGAGCCAAGTCAAGTGAAAAGTTTAAAAGCTTGCTTGTCTGCATTTAGCAGTTTACAAGATAGCCCGAACAGTGTGTTGCAAGATATCTATATCCAGGGTCTGGAAATGAACTATAGCTATACCCAAAACACTGAAAAACTAAAATGTTCCACTTATTACTACTGATCTATTGATTGACAATATGTATCTTATGGAATATGGAATTGGAATATGGAAAGCTGAACCACTTTATTTATTGAAAGTTGAAAGACAGAAACATAGTCTTTCTTTGAAGGTGAACACAAAAAATATGTCCTGCAGATGGAAATCTGGCTTATTACACATTATATAACGCGTAATGGTACAATTGTTCCTGGCTTTTAGAAGATGTTGTCAGTCAAAGCTAAAAAAGCATTTTTTCAAAGGCTTCTCAAAGGACTTTATCATTCAGCTGCTGCATTGTTTGCGTTTTTAATACAGTACAAAACTCTCCTGTAATTGAGATTTCACAATCAAACATAAAGAGTTTGGACAGGGAAAACAGAGGTACCATAACAGAACAATCACAGAAAGAATTGAGATATTTTCCATAATGAAAAATGAATAGAGAAAAAGAGAAATTCTCATCAGAAGTGAAAGGAAATAAGACCAGAGCTTTTAAAAAATAATAGCATCCAAATTTTTTTAGTGAAAATCTGACATAAATGTAATTTAAACCTGGTAACTTTCACAACTCAAGAGATTTCCATCGACTTCCATATAGCAAAAATGAAAGTGATTTGCAACGTTCTCATGTTAGAAATAAAGCAGTAAAAAATCACAAAGAATTCAAATTAAAGTCCAGCAAAGGGTTAGAATAAATCAGCATTCATTCAATCAATTAACAGTTAAAGATAAAAGTCAAAAAGAAAAAAGAAAACTTCAAGAACTGCAATTAAAAACTGAGGTTAACAGCTGAAAGGAAAAGATGGAGATCCAACTGTCCAGTAGCTCCTACTGAAAATTGCAACCATCGAGATTCCTCTTCCCCAGTAGAACTACGATCATCCGAAGATCATCTTGGGTCATTCCTAATTGCTCCTGTTAAAATCTGGCGAGTGCACCATCAAAGCTCTTTGGCAGCAAAATCAGCTGTTTGTCAGCAGAAGGAAAAAACTGCCCTGCTGCTCAGTGCATCGTTTTCAGAGAACTCCAGTCAAAGCTGATTGAATGGCTAATAGGGCTATGGTTTATCACAGTTTTTAACTGACGGCTTTAATTACATCACTATATTGATTTTTTCTTGAATTTAAAATTACTAGTAGCACAATAAAAACTAGAAAGAGTGTACGGTGGAGCAAATAAGATGGTGAGAGGCTTGGAGGCTAAATCCTATAAATAATGGTTAAAGGAATGAGTATGAATAGTTTAAAGAAGAACAGAATAAGGGGAGAGCTGATAGCCATCTTCCAATACTTGAAGCTGCCTGTAAAATATAATTCAAAACAATGATTCTATAGGAGAGCCAGTTGGGTGTAGTGGTTAAGGCATCAAGCTAGAAACTGAGTTCTAGTCCTGCCTTAAGTCAGCTGGATAATCTTGGGCCAGTAGCTCTTTCTCAGCACTAGAAAGGAAGCAATGGCAAACCACTTCTGAATAACCTTGTCAAGAAAACTATAGGACTGATCAAGGCAGTTGCCAGGAATTTAAAACAGGGCAGGAAGAGGAAAAGTCTTGAAAGGATCAAAAAGAGGGGAGTGCTCTATATAACAAAAATAATGTACCTTTCACAAGGTAATATGTTGGTGGGTTCTAAAACTTAAATCCATACACAAAAAGTTTATTCAGCAAAGGTTAATAATTTGATTGCTATGACGACTTGTAACTTCACTATGCACTGTGCAAAGAGGAGAATTAAATGATTCATAAAGATTTTCATGTCAAACTGAAGCCCATAAAATCTCCAATCACAAAAGTCTAGCTTTTTACACTCCAGAAAATTTACTATCCCAGTAACCACAGGTGAATTGTTCATGAATGTAAAAATACTAACAAAGCCTGGCACAGAATGCTCTATTTATTTATTTAGATGTATACCCTGCTCAACCATTTCACATCACTGTGTGTAGGAGTTTCATTTTACAAATCGCAATTTTGTTGGTTGGTTTTAAAGAAAACACAGCTTAGCTGGAAGGAGTAGAAGGACAAAAGGGAACATTAACTGCAAGAGCAAGAACAGAGAGTACTAAGTAATTCAAGAGTTGAGTTCTAATTTATAATAATTTATTTATAATTTTACCGGCATTACACAGTAAAATCTTAATGAATCATTTTTTAAAAGGGCAACAAGTATCCTTTAGATCATATTTGGAATTTTTAATCTTCTAATTGATTGAATATGAGCTTTTATATTTCTGGAATAAGATACCGTTTTATTGTATTATGGATAGGAGTTGAAATCAAATACTTGAGGCATGAAATTGGAGAAAGCTGATGTAAGCATTTGATGAGAGTGGTGGCAAAGAACACTCAATTTTTCTGTTCACCTCTGACTTTGTCTTTATCTAAGAGCCTTGAATGGCGCAGCATATAGAGTGCTTGTAATTAGCTGCCAGCTGCCTGCAATTTAGCAAGTTCGAATCCCACCAGGCTCAAGGTCGACTCAGCCTTCCA